>JAPYZJ010001391.1:0-30554 GCA_030522765.1 Ophioninae sp. B BG-2022a | reverse complement strand
TTTTCACCACTTTTCCTCGTTTGTAGTTCGATTTTCACGTTACTACCAACGATTATTCGCGAACTACAAACAACTACAAACGTTGAAAAATCATTTTCACGTCTGTTTCTCGTTGGCAGTTTGATTTCCACGTTACTACAAACGATTATTCGCGAACTACAAACATCTACATACGTTCAAGTATCGTTTGCACCACTTTTCCTCGTTTGTAGTTGGATTTCCACGTTACTACAAACGATGATTCGCGAACTACAAACGACTAAAAACGTTCAAGTACCTTTTTCAAGACTTTACCTCGTTTGTCGTTCGATTTATACGTTACTAAAAACGATTATTCGCGAACTACAAACAACTACAAACCTTGAAAAATCATTTTCAGGGCTGTTTCTCGTTTGTAGTTTGATTTCCACGTTAGTACCAACGATTATTCGCTAACTACAAACAACTACAAACGTTGAAAAATCATTTTCAGGTCTGTTCTCGTTGGCAGTTTGATTTCCACGTTACTACACACGATTATTCGCGAACTACAAACAACTACAAACGTTGAAAAATTATTTTCAGGTCTGTTTCTCGTTTGTAGTTTGATTTCCACGTTACTACCAACGATTATTCGCAAACTACAAACAACTACAAACGTTGAAAATCATTTTCAGGGCGGTTTCTCGTTTGTAGTTCGATTTCTACGTTACTACAAACGATTATTCGCGAACTACAAACAACTACAAACTTTCGTGTATCTTTTTCACCACTTTTCTACGCTTGTAGTTCGATTTGCACGTTACTACAACCGATTATTCCCGAACTACAAACAACTACAAACGTTCAAATATCTTTTTCACCACTTTTCCTTGTTTGTAGTTCGATTTTCGCGTTACTACAACCGATTATTCGCGAAATACAAACAACTACAAACGTTGAAAAATCATTTTCAAGTCTGTTCCTCGTTTGTAGTTTGATTTCCACGTTACTACAAACGATGATTCGCGAACTACAAACAAATACGAACGTTGAAAAATCATTTTCAGGTCTGTTCCTCGTTAGTAGTTTGATTTCCACGTTACGCAAAACGATTATTTGCGAACTACAATCAACTACAAACGTTGAAAAATTATTTTCAGGGCTGTTTCTCGGTTGTAGTTTGATTTCCACGTTAGTACATACGATTGTTTGCGAACTACAAACAACTACAAACGTTCAAACATCTTTTTCCCCACTTTTCCTCGTTTGTAGTTCGATTTTCACGTTACTACAACCGATTATTCGCGAACTACAAACAACTACAAACGTTGAAAAGTCATTTTCAGGTCTGTTCCTCGTTTGTAGTTTGATTTCCACGTTACTACAAACGATTATTCGCGAAGCACAAACAACTACGAACGTTGAAAAATTTTTTTCAGGTCTGTCTCTCGTTAGTAGTTTGATTTCCACGTTACGCGAAACGATTATTCGCGAACTAAAAACAACTACAAACGTTGAAAAATCATTTTCAGGGCAGTTTCTCGGTTGTAGTTTGATTTCCACGTTACTACATACGATTGTTCGCGAACTACAAACAACTACAAACGTTGAAAAATCATTTTCAGGTCTGTTTCTCGTTAGTAGTTTGATTTCCACGTTACGCCAAACGATTATGAGCGAACTACAAAAAACTACAAACGATGAAAAATCATTTTCACTTCTGTTTCACGTTTGTAGTTTGATTTTCACGTTACTACCAACGATTATTCACGAACTACAAACCACTACAAACGTTCGAGTATCGGTTTCACCACGTTTCCTCGTTTGTAGTTGGATTTCCACGTTACTAGAAACGATTATTCGCGAACTACAAACAAATACAAACGTACAAGTATCTTTTTCACCACTTCTCCTCGTTTGTAGTTCGATTTTCACGTCTCTACAAACGTTTATTCGCGAACTACAAACAACTACAAACGTTGAAAAATCATTTTCAGGTCTGTTTCTCGTTGGCAGTTTGATTTCCACGTTACTACAAACGTGTATTCGCGAACTACGAACAACTACAAACGTTCAAGTATCGTTTTCACCACTTTTCCTCGTTTTTAGTTGGATTTCCACGTTACTACAAACGATTATTCGCGAACTACAAACAACTACAAACGTTGAAGTATCTTTTTCACCACGTTTCCTCGTTTGTCGTTCGATTTTCACGTTCCTACAAACGATTATTCGCGAACTATAAACAACCACAAACGTTGAAAAATCATTTTCAGGTCTGTTTCTCGTTTGTAGTTTGATTTTCAGGTTACTACAAACGATTATTCACGAACTACAAACATTCGAGTATCTTTTTCACCACTTTTTTTCGTTTGCTGTTTGATTTTCACGTTACTATAAACGATCATTCCCGAACTATAAACAACTACAAACGTTCAAATATCTTTTTCACGACTTTTTCTCGTTTGTCTTTCGATTTTCACGTTCCTACAAACGATTATTCGCGAACTATAAACAACTGCAAACGTTGAAAAATCATTTTCAGGTCTGTTTCTCGTTTGTAGTTCGATTTTCACGTCACTACAAACGATTAGTCGCGAACTACAAACAACTACAAACGTTCAAACATCATTTTCACCACTTTTCCTCACTTTTCCTCGTTTGTAGTTCGATTTTCACGTTACTACAACCGATTATTCGCGAACTACAAACAACTACAAACGTTGAAAAATCATTTTCAGGTCTGTTCCTCGTTTGTAGTTTTATTTCCACGTTACTACAAACGATTATTCGCGAACTACAAACAACTACGAACGTTGAAAAATCATTAGTTCATTCGCGAACTACAAACAACTACAAACATTCAAGTATCTTTTTCACTACTTTTCCTCGTTTGTAGTTCGATTTTCACGTTACTGCAAACAATTATTTGCGAACTACAAACAACTACATACGTTCAAGCATCTTTTTCACCGTTTTTCTCGTTTGTAATTCGATTTTCACGTTACGGCAATCAATCATTCGTGAACTGCAAACAACTACAATCGTTGAAAAATATCTTTAGGTTTCTTTCTCGTTTGTAGGGTGATTTCCATGTTACTACAAACGTTTATTTGGGAACTATAACCTACTGGAAACGTTTTACAATTTTGGATTTCGTTAGTATGAAGCATCTTTTTGACTACAAGCGACCGATTTCAAGGAGACGCGTACGAAACCATTTTCACCGGCTTTTATCATTGTATTTCGATTTTCGTGCAACCACTAACAACTACAAACGTTTTAAAAGCTCTCATGTTGTTCGTAGTGAGCTAATTGCTCACCGAAAACGCCGAACATAAAAAGAATCTGCTGCAACATTTTTTTTTTTCATTTTTTCCTATCGGCCTCTCGAAAAATCAATATTTTTCGGATACGGTGCAACTACAAATGAAAACGATTTTACTACAATCAACTACAAACGATTTTGAATCAAAAACAACTTCTGCTTAAAAATTTTCATTAAGGGGGCATAAATTTCATTAACGGCATAAATTTTCATGCCGTTTTTTTGAATGGCGCTAATTTTTTTTTTGAGCTATTACAAACGAAATTTTCTTTACTACAATCAACTACAAACAACAACGATCCGAAATAACAAAAAAAAATTAAGATCCGCCATACTCGGGTGCCAAGTTCACACAGGTGTTTATGTTTTGTTTATGTTTATTTCTGTCGTTTTGCATTGAATACAATGACAACGCTTTGAGGATGATTACGCGCGCATTTGTTATAAAAAAAAACGTAAAAGCTACTATTGTAATGTTTCAAGGGAACTCGATTGGGAAGTCCGGATATGACGGAAGAGAGTTCTTTTCTACTTTCACCTGTATTTCTGTCTTATTGCATCGAATACAATGACGACGCTTTGAAGGTGATTACGGGCGCATTTGTTTATAAAAAATTAAAAGCAAATATTGTAATGATTATCGGTGACTCTATTGTGCATGACGGGTATGACGAGAGAGAGTTCTTCTGTGCATTTACCTTTATTTCTGTCTTATCGCATCGACTACAATGACGATGCTTTGAAGATGATTACGGACGCATTTGTTAATAAAAAAAGGTAAAAGCAAATATTGTAATAATTCTGGGGGATTGCATTCGGCATGCCGAATGTGACGGCAGAGAGTTCTTCTTTGCTTTTACCTTTGTTATGAGCAATGACAGGCTGCTGGTGACACACCCGGTGGTGGCGCCATCTACGCGGGGATTTGGGTTGGCTAGCCCGTCAGCGATTACAGGGGTGCCAACGGTAACATGGCGGACAGCGCGCGCGTGCACGGCGTGGGGCGAGAAGAAAATGCTTTGGGAGATCGAGCCGAAGGGGAATTCGACGGTAAGACTCAGACGATAAGCGTCACGGGCGAGCGGGAGGAGCCGCCATTTTGAGAGTCAAGAAGGACGAGCACGTGGCGAGAGAAAGTCGCGGTTCGGAGTAAAACGGGCGCGGAACGATAGCGATAAAAAGTAATAACAAGAAAAGAGACCATCGCGAGCGGGAGTGCCGCGAGTGCAAATTGGAGTGCCGACTCCAGGGACCCGTATCGTCAATTATTTAACTGTTTGCCTGTGTGTGTGTGTGTGTGTGCGTGTATTATAGACGCCGGCTTGTGGCGTAGCGTGGTAGATTTATCGTTTTCTTGTATATTCCGTTTTTGCCTGTGTACTTTTCAAACTGTGTGTGCGGGAAATAAATACCCTTTGCGTGTGTGTAGAAAAGAGAGTTTAAGACCTTTATTTCTATTTTATCTCATCGATGACAATGATGACGTCTTGAAGATTATGACGGGCGCATTTGTTAATAAAAAAAGTTAAAAGCAAACACTGTGATGACAGATTCTCCCGTTCGTCCACTTTTCTCTTGTCCTGTTTGCAATATGAACTAAGCGTTACTTATTTCATAAAGGAGTCGGTGGCAGTGGAAGTAATCATACATCTGTCATTTCTTGTATCCCCTTCTCTAATATGATATAAAATTAATTTCACTGTAATGCTCACATCCTATGTGATAGTGTAGAATTAGGCTCATTTCATGTCGGTGACGTTGAGAGACGAAAACCGTTTACCGATACAAATCTGACACTGTCAATCATTCCTTCGGACGCTGCGGCGTATAGCGCAACAAAAACCACGCAGATTTTATAAGAATATTCTTTGGGACTACGAAATTTTCGGGAGGATCTTTGTAAATTTCAGTGGAGAGGAAGCAATGTATGGAAGAGGAATTTCGGCCGCGAAATCAAGAAAAATTTGTTCTGAAGTTTTCGTGGCCATACCAAGCCCGAAACGTGAAAAGTATTTTCGGAATTCCTTTTCCCGAAATGGTTCAGCGATAGCTAAATTCATCAAAATGTACCCAATCCATCGAGTAATTTTAGAATCATCTGAATTGTAAGCAAATTTAAGATAACATGTTTAATTTTCTGTAGCGCCGTGTGATATTGGAGTCCTGAACCGATTCTCAGTCTATTAGAATATAACTCTTCTTTCGTACCGATGTTAAGTCCATGAAACGTATCTGTAACAACCTCATGTATCGATTTATTTTAATACAAATGAATGTTTATAGCGTTAGTTCCGCGTGAGAGCAGTTGTACGGCGATGTTTTCGGTAATCATGCCCTATAGAGGGTAAAATTAATTCAAGTATTCCGATAAACAGCAGTGATTGGTAACTTTTTTTTCCGTCACAGTTTCGAAGACGTCGGACGAGGAACGAGAGAATTCATGTTACTCCACAGCGAAACTCTCGTTATCCTGCCCCGATACTCATTACTGAACATACTTGAGCTGCCATCTTCTATTCTTACATAATTCAACATATTCAAATGTAATTGTTCTTTGCAATTTTAGCCACACTGAGGCCGGTAGGTGGTAAGCCGGTGGGGCGACAGGTAGTAACGACGAAGTGGCCAGGTAACCTGATGGAGTGATGGAGAAGAATAACGAAGTGGCCAGGTACCCCGATCGCGGAATAGGGAGGGTGAAACGAGTGGACCAGGTAACCCGATGGGACGATGAGGAGTAACGACGAATTGGCCAGGTAATCTGATTGCGGAATAGGAAGGGCAAAACGAGGTGGGCACGTAACTCGATGGGACGATAGGGAGTAACGACGACGTGGCGAGGTAACCCGATCATGGAATAGGGAGGGTAAAACGAGATTCCCAGATACCCCGATGTGGCGACAGGCAGTAACGACGAAGTGGCCAGGTTACCCAATCGCCGAGGGAGGATAAAAACGAGGTGGCCGGTAACCCGATGGGAAGATAGGGAGTAACGACGAAATGGCGCGGAAATCTGATTGAGGAATAAGGGGGTTAAAGCGAGATGGCCAAATAACCCGTCGGGGCGATGGGGAGTAACTACGAAGTGCGCCAGGTAACCCGATCGCGGAGGGAGAATAAAAATGAGGTGGCCAGGTAACCCGATCGCGGAGGTAGAATAAAAACGAGGTGGCCAGGTAAACCGATGTAGCGATAGGGAGTAACGACGAAGTCGCAAGGTAAACCGATAACAGAATACGGAGGGGAAAACGAGTTGACCGGGTAACCCGATCGGACGATAAAGAGTAACGACGAAGTCGCCAGGTAACCCGATCGCGCAGGGTGGAGAAAAACGAGGTAGCCCGGTTACCCGATGGGGCGATGGCGAATAACGACGTGGTGCCCAGGAAACCCAATCCCGGAGTGAGGGTGAGACGGGATGACCAGATAACCCGATGGAACGATAGGGAGTAACGACGAAAGGGTCCAGGTAATCCGAGCGCGGAATAGGGACAGTAAAATGAGGTGGCCAGGTAACCCGACGCGACATTAGAGGGTAACGACGAAGTGGCCAGGTAATCCGATGCGACGGTAGGGAGTAACGACGACATGGCCAGGTAACCCGATCGCGAAAGAGGGAAGGTAAAACGAGTTCGCCACGTAATCCGATGGGACGATATGGAGTAACGATGAATTGGCCAGTTAACCCGATCGCGGAATGAGGAGCGTAAAATGAGGTTGCCAGCTAACCCGATGCAACGATAGGGTGAAACGACGAAGTGGACAGGTAACGAGATCGCGGAATAGGGAAGATAAAACGAGATGGCCAGGTAACCCGAGGGCGGAATAGGGAAGATAAAACGAGATAGCCAGGTAACCCGATCGCGGTATAGGCAGGGTAAAACGAGATAGCCAGGTAACTCGGTGTCATGATAAGGGGTGACTTCGAAGTCGCCAGATAACCGGATCGCACAGGGAGGCAAAAAACGAGGTCTCCAGGTCACCCGATGGGGCGATGGCGAAGAAGGACGTAGTTCAAAGGTAACCCGATCGCGCAGAGAGGAGTAAAACGAGGTGGCCAGGTGACGCAGTGGGACGATAGGGAATGACGACGTAATGCCCAGGTAACGCGATCCCGAAGGGACGGTGAAACAAGATGGCCAGATAAACCGAATGGGACGATAGGGACTAACGACGAACTGGTCAGGTGACCAGATCGTGGAATAGGGAGGATACAACCGAGGTGGGCCGGTAACCCGAGCGGCGATGGGCAGTAACGAGGAAATGGACAGGTAACACAATCGTGGAAAAGGCAGGAGTAAAATGAGATAGCCAAGTAACTCGATGGAGTGATAGGGAGTAACGATTAAGTTGCCAGGCAACCCGATCGCGCAGGGAAGAGTCAAACGAGTTGGCCAGGGCGATAGGGAATAACGAGGTAGTGCCCTGGTAACCCGATCGCGGCATAGGGACGGTAAAACGAGTTGGCTACGTAACCCGATAGGACTATAGGGAGTGATGACGAATGGCCAGGTAACCCGATCACGGAATAGGCAACATAAAACGAGATGGCCGGCTAATCCGATGGGACGATAAAGAGTAACGATGAAATGGCCAGGTAACCCGGTCCCGGAACAGACATGGTCAAATGAGATGGCCAGGTAACCCGCTGCGCCGATAGCGAGTAACGACGAACTGTCCAGGTCTCCCGACCGCGGAGGGAGGGTAAAATGAGATGGCCAGGTAAACCGATGGGGCGACAGGGAGTAACGACGAAGTGCCCAGCTAATCCGATCGCGGAACAGGGAAGGTAAAACAAGATGGGCAGGTAACCCGATGGGATGATAGGGAGTAACGACGAAGTGTCCAGATCTCCCGACCGCGGCGGGAGGGTTAAGCGAGATGTCCAGTTAACCCGACGGGACGATACGGAGTAACGAGGAAGTAGCCAGGTAGCCCTATCGGTCAAGGAGGATGAAAAGGAGGTGGCCAGGTAACCCGATGGGGTGATGAGGAGTGACGACGGAGTGATCAGATTACCCAATCGCGGAATAAGGATGGTAAAACGTCGTGGCACGGTAAACCGATGGCACGATAGGGAGTAATGACGAAGTGGCCAGGTAACCCGATCGTGGAAAAAGTAGGGTAAAACAAGTAGGCCACATGACCCATTGGGAGGATAGGGAGTATCGAACAATTGGCCAGGCAACCCGATGGGACGATAGGGAGTAACACCGAATTGGGCAGGTAACCCGATCGCGCAATAGAGAGGGCAAATCGAGGTTGCCAGGTAATTCGAATGAGACTATAGCGAACAATGACGAAGTGGCCAGCTAACCCGATCGCCCACGGATGAGAAAATGGAGGTGGCCCGGTTACCCGACTGGGTGATATGGATTAAGGACGTAGTGGTCAGGTTACCCGATCGCGACGGGATGGTAAACCGAAGTATCCAGCTGACCCGGTCGCGGAGGGTGGCTAGAAACGATGCGGCCAGGTAACCCGATGGGTCGATGGAGAGTAACGGCGGAGTCACCAGGTAACACGAACGCGCAATAGGGAAGGTGAAACGAAATAGCCAGGTAAGCCGATTGGACCAGAGGGATTATCGACGTAGTGGCCAGGTAACCCGATGGGGCGATGGCGAATAACGACGTAGTGGCCAGGTAACCCGATCGCGGCAGAAGGGTATAACGCGGTGGTCAGGTAACGCGATGGGACCATAGGGATCAACGACCACGTCGCCAGGTAGCCTGATCGCGCAGGGAGGAGAAAAACGAGGCTTCCAGGTAACTCGATAGGGCGATGAGCCGTAACGACGAAGTGACCAGGTAATCAGATCGCGGAATAGGGAAGGTGAAACGAGATGGCCAGGTAACCCGATGGGTCGATCGGGACTAACGACGAAGTGTCCAGGTAACCCGAGCCCGGAATAGGGAGGATAAAACTAGATATTCAGGTAACCTGATCGCGGAATAGGGACGGTAAAATCAGATGTCCAGGTAATCCGATGCGGCGATAGCGAATTACGACGAAGTGGTCAGGTAACCCGATCGCGGAGGGAGCATAAAAACGAGCTGGCCAGGTAACCGGATGGGGAGATGGTGACTACCGACAAAGTGACGAGGTAATCTGATCGCGGCATAGGGAGGGTGAAACGATATGGCCAGGTAACCCGATCGCGGAATAGGGAGGGTCAAACGAGATGGCCAGCTAACCCGATGCGGTGATAGGTAATGACGACGAAGTCGTAAGGTAACCCGATCGCGGAGGGAGCATAAGAACCAGGTGTCCAAGTAACCCGATGGGGCGAAGGGGAGTAACGACGAAGTGATCAGGTAACCCGATACCGAAATAGGGAAGGTAAATAGAGATGGCTAGGTAACCCGACCGGACGATAGGGTGTAACGACTAAGTGGCCAGGTAACTCGACCGCGGAATAGGGAGGGTAAAACGCGTTGGCTAGGTAACCCGATGGGACGATCGGAAGTAACGACAAAGTGGCCAGGTAATCCTATCGTGAAAACGGTGACAGTAAATCGAGATGGCCAGGTAACCTGATGGGGCGATAGGGAGTAACGACGAAGTCGACTTGCTCTCCGGCCCCGCGGTCTCCGGTTGTCTCATCGCTAGGGGATTCGGACGCTAGCGATCCTGTGCGAGGCGACCGGTGCGCCTAATTGGCTCCGGCTAGCGTCCCTGCGGTATGCGGGTAGCGTGCCGACGCGCTCGAGGAGGGGCATCCATCTTGTCTCTCGAGTTTCACGTGTCAACGCGTGCTCTGAGTATCTCTCGCTTTTCGGTGTTTTTGTGCGGAAATACCCCCTTTTTGACTGCTCGGCTCGCTGACACAGCCTGAGGGTTGTGTCCGGATGTGGAATAAATTCAACTGCGGTGACCTTCTCTGTGTATTGCGCTTATTATCGCGAATTCGCGACCCACGCGTTCGACAACCCCCCTCCGATCCCAACTCAGCGTTCGAACATTTTTCGTCCTTCGAGCCGGATCGGTGAGGGTGTCAAACCGTGCTCGTTCTCGTGAGTGTCGAATCGTTGTTCGTGCAGTTTCTCGGGCACTCGTCATGATGTACCTGGCCCAGCTCGAAGCGACGCTCGGTTTGCAACGATCTCGGGCCGACTTCTTAGATTCCACGCTCGCCAAGCTCCAGGCACCAGAATCCGCAGCTCTCCGTGGTCCAGCTCTTGAGTCACAGCTTCTGTTCGTGGATAGCTACTGGGAGAAGCTGGAGGCCACGCATTAGAAGATAGTGGGTGGCATCCGGAGATCTCCTTGCCCAAGTTCGGCGGATCCTACGCCGACCTTCCGAGACCTGTTCCGCTCGCTCGTCAGAGATAATGCGATGCTATCGTACGTTTAAAAAATGCATTATCTCCGCACCAGCCTGGTCGACGAGTCGGCTCGTTTGATTTCCAACCTGAAGGTCTCGGAGGAGGCTTTCGTCACAGCTTGGGACCTGCTCACCCGGCGATACGAGAAAAAGCGCCTTCTCTTGTCTTCGTATTTGGATCGGCTCCTTTGTGCCTCTCCGATGGCTTCGCAGTCGGCAGATCAGCTCAACCAGCTCCTGGGAGGTGTTAAGTAAGCGTTGAGTGCTCTCGAGGCCCTCGGCGCTCCCACCGAATACTGGGACATTTTCATCGTACACCATCTGGTGCGGCGGCTCAGCTCGAAGCTTCGCGAAGCTTGGGAGGACCGCATCGGGTGTTCCACCGAGTCCCCGCGCTTGCAGCAGCTCCTGGACTTCCTCAAGGGTCGTGCTCGGGTTATGGAGAGCCTCGAAATCGATGCTCGGTCGTCCAGCTCTGGCGGGGGGGGGGGGGGGATCCGTCGTCTCGCCCCGTCTCTCGGCCACCAGCCAAGGTTACCGCTACTGTTACGGCTCGCCCAGCTCCAATACAGTCCACTAAGGCCTCAGCTTGGCCGCTCAAAAATCGCTATCCTTGCTCTTGTTGCGACGCGGACCACTTTATCGCATCGTGTGCGGAGTTTCGGAACTTGTCCTTCAAGGGGTGCCGGGCCATAGTTGAACTGCTCGACCTGTGCTATAATTGCTTGGGCAAACACGCTGTGAAGGCGTGCCAGACCAGCCGCACTTGCCATGTGTGCCAGCAGCGTTACCACACGCTCTCGCACGCGAGTGCTCCGGCTCCGGCGACCAGCTCCAAGGCCGTGCCCGCGGCCGCCCCGGAGGTAGCTGGCCGCTCTGCCTCGCCAACGCCTGGTGGATCACAGGACCCGTCCTCTCGCTCGCTTAGCCCAACACGCTCGACCAAGTCGGCTCCGCCTGAGGCATGCGGCGACGTGTCGTGTCCGCCACACCCCCCCCCTGCCCAGAGGTGGCGCCCGTCAGCTAGGGGTGCTGCTCGCTACGGCTCGGGTGCTCGTGGGCGGCTCCCCCTGCTCTCTCCATCCGGCAATGGTCCTATGGGACCCGGGCTCCGAGATATCGCTGATTTCGTCTCAGTTGGTAACGGCTCTTCGGCCCCCGCGGAGAAGGTAGGCGGTCCAGCTCTCCGGTGTGTGAGACTCAGCAGTGGGCATCACGTCTGGCAGGGTGCAGATGCGGCTCAACTCATGTGTATCAGAATATAATGGTAACATTTGTGCGTATGTTTTTAGTCCCTACTTTCCTCACTCCCCACGTTTCCCCTGGTTGACGCCGGATGGGCCCACCTACGGGGGATCCCGCTCGCCGACCCGCAATTCACCATCTCGGCTCCGGTTGACCTTCTCATTGACGCTGACGTGGTGAGCCGGATCATCATGCCGGGCGTTAGACGTGGCCCCCCTGATGCCCCGATAGCGCAGAACACCGGCCTTGGATGGGTGGTGTACGGGCCCACGGGACGCGATTCTGGCTCGCGCGCCATCGCTCTCAACGTTCGGGTTTCCATGGATCAGGTCCACGATATGCTCACAGTTTTTTGGGTGCAGGAGGAAGTTCCCGGTGCAGTTGACGACTTGCTGTCGCCTGAGGAGACGGAATGCGAGCAGAACTTTTCTCGGACACATTCTCGCGAGCCGTCAGGGCGTTATGTTGTTCGCTTGCCCTTGATCCGGTCGGGCGCAGTGCTCGGAGAGTCTCGTAGAGCAGCTCTGGGGTGCCTGCGGCGTCTGCTCATTCGGCTCCACCGGGATCCGAGACTTGGGCAGCTCTATGGGGCCTTCCTGAAGGAGGACGAGCGGCTCGGGTACATGCAGCCTGTCCTAGCGCCCCCCCCCCCTCGCCCCTTTACCATCAAAAGGAAATGACCTCGGGACCGAGCGGTTCCCCGCCCGGAGGCTCAGGGGTTTCTGACAGCGGCCAGGGCGCGGTGGAGGGTCCTCTCCCGGTCCTTTGCCTCCCTCACCACGGTGTGGTAAAGGAGGCCGCCTCCACGCCTCGGATTGGGGTGGTCTTCAACGGATCAGCTAAGGCCTCCACTGGCACGTCGCTCAATGATCTTCTCCATGTCGGGGCAAAGTTGCAACGGGACATCGCTGACGTCTTGCTCTGGATGCGCTGGTTTCGATTTGTATTACCACTGATTACACGAAAATGTTCCGCCAGATTAGGGTGCACGCCGATGACTGGTCAATACAACGGTTCCTGTGGACCGACTCTGAGGGTGCCATTGTCGAGTACCAACTCAACACGGTGACCTGCGGAACGCGGTCGGCCCCGTTTCGCGCCGGGCGGGTACTACTCCAGCTAGTGAAAAATGCGGGGGACAGGTTCCCGTTGGCCGTGGCGCCCCTGTTGGAAGGGCGGTAAGTGGACGACATTTGCGGTGGCGCCGACACCATTGAACAGCTCAGGGAAACCGGTCGCCAGGTCATCGGCCTATGCGCAGCGGGAGGCTTCCCCCTGGCAAAATGGCAGTCCAACTCGGCCGAGCTCCGTTCAACCCCAGGTCTACTCGAACCATTAGACGGGGTCCATTCGTTCGAATCGCGCGGTGCAAAGGCACTTGGCCTCCTCTGGGACCCACTCCGGGACGGGTTCCTTTTCGCCGCGGCTCCGGGGTCAGCCACGCTCATTACGAAGCGGCTAATTCTCTCGGAACTCGCCCAGCTCGACTCGCTCGGCTTCCTGGCGCCGATCGTGATCCGGTGTAAGGTCCTGCTCCAGACCCTCTGTCTGAAGAAGTTGGGATGAGACGAGCCAGTACCTTCCCACATCGAGCACCATTAGCGGCAGTTCCGCGGGGAACTCGAGGAGCTTTCGCAGATCTCGGTCCCGCGGTGGCTGCAACTTACGGCACATTCGCGAATGGAGGTGCACGGCGTTTGCGAAGTCTCTCAGGATGCCATGGCCGCCGCAATTTATCTCAAGGTCGTGAGGCCGGGGGTGGCCCCGGAGGTCACCATGGTCTGTTCTAAGACCCGGGTGGCCCCGCTGTAGCGTCTCACCATTCCGCGCCTAGAGCTCTCCGGTGCGGTGCTACTCGTTCGGCTCTTGAGCTATCTCTCTTCTCAGCTTCCTCTATCCGCAGTGAGGACCTACCTCTGGACCGATTCATCTGCCACGCTCGCTTGGTTCCGCGCTCCCCCCTCGAGATGGAAGGAGTATGTGCTGAACCGGGTCCAGCTCATTCAGGACGCGTCGTCCGCGGAATGTCGCCACATTCCGGGGAAGGAAAACCCGGCCGACTGCGCGACTCGAGGCATCTCTGCGTCCCAGCTCGCTCACCGGCCCTTGTGGTGGCATAGCCCGCCATGGCTGCTCGAGGACCCGGACGTGTGGCCCTCCTGTTTCGGTGCTGTCGACCCCTCCGTCGACATGGAGGAGAGACCGGGGGTCGTCCTCGCCACGCAGGCCGCGACACCACCGATCTGGGACCTCATCAGCCGTTACTCTACGATTTCGCGGTTACTCCGGATCACCGCGCTTTGCCAGAGCTTCGGGAACCGGCTCAGGCGGAGGATTCGCCCCCGAGGGGACGCCCTCCTATCACTGGACGCGATGGCGAGGGGTCAGCAGTACTGGGTTCGCGCTACTCAGGGGGCATATTTCGCGGCGGAGCTCAAGGCCTTCGTCCGCGGGAACCGGCTCGAAAGCTCGCACCCATTGACCCGGCTTACGGCCTTCGTAGACCAGCAGGGTGTGCTTCGGGTCGAGGGGGCGGTTGTCTCTTTCCCAGCTTAACACCGAGGCCAAGCGCCCAGTATACTGGCGGCTAAATCACAGCTGGCGCAGCTGCTCATCAAGGACGCTCATCGCAGGAACTTCCACGGAGGCTCCGAAGTCACATTGGCCCATATCCGTCGGAAGTACTGGATACTCGGCGGAAGGGTGACAGTGAGGTCGCATATATATAAATGCGTCGACCTGTGCCCGTCACCGTGGTATTCGCGCTCAGCAGCTCATGGGTCTACTCCCAGTCGTTAGACTGGCGCCCACTCGAGCATTTCTCAATACGGGAGTGGACTACGCGGGCCCAGTGGCCCTTCGCTCAAGGAAAGGACGTGGACACAGGTCCTACAAAGGGTGGCTCGCGGTGTTCGTGTGCATGGTGACGTCAGCTGCACACCTCGAGGTCGTCTCAGACTACTCGGCGGACAGATTCATCGTCGCGTTTCGTCGGTTCACCGCCAGGCGCGGTCTCTGCCGTCATCTCTACTCGGACTACGGCACCACGTTCGTGGGCGCGGAGAACTCTCTTCGGCGGCTGTTCTCCTCGGTAGCCGGGGAGTCGCGGCAGCTCGCGCAGCTCCTGCTCAACGATGACACCCAGTGGGCCTACAACCCCCCGTGGGCCAGTCACTTCGGCGGCAAGTGGGAAGTGGCCGTGAAGTCCGTCAAGTTCCATCTCCATCGGACCATCGGCGAGTCTCTTCTGACCTTAGAGGAGCTGTCTACGCTCTTGGCCCAGATCAAGGCGCTGCTCAACTCAGGCCCCCTGGAGCCCCTCACCAACGACCCCGACGATCTGGACGCCCTCAGCCCCGGACATTTCCACATCGGGCAACAACTCACGGCGGTGCCGGAGCCATGACTCGAACACCAACCTTAGTCTCGTCTCCACCGACGAGCGAACTCCACCGACCACGTGGCCTCTCGGGCGCGTGATGAGCTTGCACCCCGGCAGGGACGGCCTCACCCGGGTCGTCTCTATCAAGACGGCCACCTCCAATCTCTGCCAGCCCATTGCTCGCCTGTTCCTGCTGCCGGTAGATGCTCAAGATGAACGGCGCTGAGCATCCAGACTGGTCCCTAAACCAAGGTGGGCAGCAGGCCGCTAACGGGGGCGAGAATTTTGGGACTAACCCGGCATAGCCAGGGTTGTCGCAACGGCGATGTGACGTGAGGGGCCGGCTTTGCTACTCGCTCGCGCGCGTGGATTGTGCGCGAGCGCTCAACGCGTGGCCGAGGCCAGCGCGGTGGCGCCACGACCGAGGGACGCCGTGCTCGCCCGCGCGCGAGCCGGCGTTTGCGCGCTCACCGCCACACGTGGAGGACCAGCCCTCCGGCCCCGCGGTCTCTGGTTGGCCCGCCGCTAGGGGATTCGGGCGCTACCGGTCCTGTGCGAGACGACAGCTACGCCTGATTGGCTCCGGCTCGCGTTCCTGCGGTGAGCGGGTAGCGTGCCGACGCGCTCGAGGATGGGCATCCATCTTGTCTATCGAGTTTCACGTCTCAACGCGTGCTCTGAGTAGTTCTCGTTTTTCGGTGTTTTTGTGCGGAAATACCTGCTTTTTGACTGCTCAGCTCGCTGACACAGCCCGAGGGTTGTGTTCTGACCTAAAATGAATTCGACTGCGGTGACCATTTCTGCGTACTGCGCTCATTATGGCGGATTCGCGACCCACGCGTACGACGACCCCCCTCCGATCGCGACTCGGCGTTCGAACAGAGGGTAAAACGATATGGGCAGGTAACCCGATCGGACGATAGGGAGTAACGAATAAGTGAACAGATAATTCGATCGTGGAACAGGGAAGGTTAAACGAGTTGGCCAGGTAATCCGATGGGGCGATAGGGAGTAACGACGAAGTGGCCAGGTAACCGGATCGCGCAGAGAGGACAAAAACGAGGTGGCCAGGTAACGCGATGGGCCGATGGGGAATAACGACCTAGTGCCCGGGTAACTCGATTGCGGAGAGACGGGAAAACGAGATGGCCAGGTAACCCGATGGGGCGATAGAGAGTAACGACGAAGTGGGCAGGTAACCCGATCGCGGAGCGAGCACAAAAACGAGGCGGCCAGGTGACCCGATGGCGCGACGGAGAGTAACGACGGAGTGACCAGGAAACCCGATAGCGAAATAGGGAAGGTAAAAGACTACGGCCACGTAACCCGATCGCTGATTAGGGAGGGTAAAACGAGATAGCCAGGTGACCCGATGGGGCGAAGAGGAATAACGACGAAGTGTGCAGGTAACCTGACGGCGGAATATGGTGGGTAAAACGAGTTCGCCAGGTAACCTGACGGGGCGATGGGGAGTGACGACGAAGTGGCCAGGTAATAACGATAGCGGAGGGAGGATAAAAACCAGGTGGCCAGGTAACCCGAGCGCGGGAGTAGGATAAAAATGAGGTGGCCAGGTAACGTGATGGTACGATGGGGAGTAACGACGATGTGACCAGGTAACCAGATCCCCGAATAGGAAAGGTAAAACGAGATGGTCAGGTAACCCGGATGAACAATAGGGACTAAAGACGTAGTTGCCCAGTAACCCAATAGCGGAGGGAGGGTAAAACGATTGGGCAAATTAAGTCGATCGGATGATAGGGAATAACGACGATGTGGCCGTGTAATGCGATCGCGGCGGGAGGGTAAAACGATATGGCCAGGTAATCCGATGGGACGACAGGGAGTAATGACGACGGGCCCAGGTAACCCGATCGCTGAGGGTGAAGGAAAACGAGGTGGCCAGGTAACCCTATGGGGCGATGAGGAATAACGACGTAGTGGCCAGCTAACCCGATCGCGTTGGGAGGGTAAAACGATATGGCCAGGTAGCCCGATCAGACGATAGGGACTAACGAATGAGTGAACAGCGAATTCGATCGCGGAACAGGGAGGGTCAAACGAGTTGGCCAGGTAATCCGATGGGGCGATAGGGAGTAACGACGAAGTGGTCAGGTAACCCGATCACGGAGGGAGCATAAAAACGAGGCGGCCAGGTGACCCGATGGCGCGACGGAGAGTAACGACGGAGTGACCAGGAAACCCGATAGCGGAATAGGGAAGGTAAAACACTATGGCCACGTAAGCCGATCGCTGATTAGGGACGGTAAAACGAGATAGCCAGGTGACCAGATGGGGCGAAGAGGAATAACGACGAAGTGTGCAGGTAACCTGACCGCGGAATCGGAAGGGTAAAACAAGTTGGCCAGGTAACCCGATGGGACTATAGGGAGTAACGACGAAGTGGCCAGGTAATCCGATCGCGGAATATGGTGGGTAAAACGAGTTCGCTAGGTAACCTGACGGGGCGATGGGGAGTGACGACGAAGTGGCCAGGTAATACGATAGCGGAGGGAGGATACAAACCAGGTGGCCAGGTAACCCGAGCGCGGGAGTAGGATAAAAATGAGGTGGCCAGGTAACCTCATGGTACGATGGGGAGTAACGATGATGTGACCAGGTAACGAGATCCCCGAATGGGAAAGGTAAAACGAGATGGACAGGTAACCCGGATGAACAATAGGGAATAAAGACGTAGTTGCCCAGTAACCCAATAGCGGAGGGAGGGTAAAACGATTGGGAAAATTAAGTCGATCGGACGATAGGGAGTAACGACGATGTGGGCATGTAATCCGATCGCCGTTGGAGGGTAAAACGATATGGCCAGGGAATCCGATAGAACGATAGGGAGTACCGACTAATTGGCCAGGTAACTCGTTCGCGGAATAGAGACGGTCAAACGAGTTGGCCAGGTAACCCGATGGGGACGATAGGGAGTAACGACGATGTGGCCAGGTAACCCGCCCGCGAAATAGGGAGCGTACAACAAGATGGCCAGATAACAGGATCGTGGAATAGGGAGAGTAAAACGAAATAGCCAGGTAACCGGATGGGGCGATAGGAAGTAACGACGAAGTCGCCATGTAACCCGGTCGCGGAATGGGGAGGGTAAAACGAGATGGTCATGTAAGTCGATGGAGCGATAGAGAGTAACAATGAAATGGCCAGGTCACCTGATGGCGGACGGAGCATAAAAACGAGGTGGTCAGGTTAGTCGATGGGGCGATAGGGAGTAACGACGAAGTGACCTAGTTACCCGATCCCAGAATAGGGAAGGTAAAATGCGTCCTCCTGATCACCTAATTGCGGAATGGGAACGGTAAAACGTGTTGGCAGGGAAACCCGATGGAACGTAACGAGGAAGTGGCCAGGTAACCCGATCGCGGAGGGCGCATAAAAACGACGTGGCCAGGTAACCCGATGGGGCGATGGGGAGTAACAACGACGTGGCCAGGTATCCTAATCGCGGAATAGGGACGGTAAAGCAAGATGGCCAGGTAACCCGATCCCGGAATAGGGAAGGTAAAACCAAATGGTCAGGTAACCCGAAGGGACGATATGGAATAACGACGTAGTTGCCCGGTAACCCGATCGGGGAGGGAAACGATATGGCCAGGTAACCCGATCGGACGATAGGGAGTACCGACGAAGTGGATAGGTAACTCGATCGCCGAGGGAGGATAAAAACGAAATGCCCAGATTACCCGACGGGGCGATAGGGAATATCGAACTAGTGCCTAGGTAACACAATCGCGGAGGGACGGTAAAACGAGATGGCCAGGCAACCCGATGGGGCGCTGTGAAGTCACGCTGTAGTGACCAGGTAACCCGATCGCGGATTAGAAAAGGTAAAACGCGATGGCCAGGTAACCCGCTCGCGGAATACGGAGGGAATAACGAGATGGCCAGGTGACCCGTTGGGACGATAGGCAGTAACGACGAAGTGGCCAGGTAACCCGATCACGAGGGGAGGATATAAAAGAGATGACCAGGTAACCTGATGGGGCGATAGGGAATGTCGACCTATTGCCCAGGTAACTCTATCGCGGACGGACGGTAAAAGGACATGGCCAGGTAAACCGATGGGGCGATAGGAAGTAACGACGAAGTGGCCAGGTAGCCCGATCGGGGACGGAGCATGAAAACGAGGTAGCCAGGTAACCCGACGGGGTGATGGGGAGTTACGAAGAAGTGACCAGGTAAGCCGATACCGGAATAGGGAAGGTAAAACGAGATGGCCAGGTAACCCGAACGCGGAATACGGAGGCTAAAACAACATGGCCAGATAACCCGTTGGGCGATAGGGAGTAACGACGAAGTGGACAGGTAACCTGATCGCGAAGGGAGGATACAAACGAGATGGCGAGGTACCCCGATAGGGCGAAAGAGTGAAACGACGTAGTGCCCAGGTAACTCGATGTCGGAGGGACGGTAAAACGAGATGGCCAGGTAACCCGACGGGGCGACAGGGAGTAACGACGAAGTGGTCAGTTAACCCGATTGCGGAGGGAGGATAAAAACGAGGTGGCCAGGTAACCCGACGGGGCGATAGGGAGTAACGACGAAGTGGTCAGGTAACCCGATCGCGGAATAGGGAGGGTAAAACGTGATTCCCAGGGAACTCGATGGGGCGATAGGGAGTCACGACAAAGTGGCCAGCTAACCCGATCGCGAAGGGAGTATAAAAACGAGATGCCCAGGTTACCCGATGGGGCGATAGGGAATATCGACCTAGTGCCCAGGTAACACAATCGCGGAGGGACGGTAAAACGAGATGGCTAGGTAACCCGATGGGGCGATGTGGAGTCACGGCGTAGTGACCAGGTAACCCGATCGCGGATTAGGGAAGGTAAAACGCGATGGCCAGGTAACCCGCCCGCGGAATACGGAGGGTATAACGAGATAGCCAGGTAACCCGAATGGACCATAGGACATAACGACGTAGTGGCCATGTAACCCGATCGCGGCGGGAGTGTGTTGCGACTAACCTGTCATTGTCAGGGTTGTCGCAACGGCGCGGTGCCGGGGGGGCCGACTTTCCTGCTCGCCCGCGCGCGTGGGTTGTGCGCGAGCGCTCACCGCGTGGCCGAGGCCAACGCCGTGGCGTCACGAGCGACGGACGCCGTGCTCGCCCGCGCGCGAGCCGGTGTTCGCGCGCTCACCGCCACAGGTGGTGGACCTGCTCTCCGTCCCCGCGGTCTCTGGTTGTCTCGCCGCTCGGGGATACGGGCGCTAGCGGTCCCGTACGAGGCGACCGCTGCGCCTGATTGGTTCCGGGTCACGTCCCTGCGGTCACCGCGTAGCGTGCAGACGCGGTGGAGGATGGGCATCCATCTTGTCTCTCGAGTTTCACGTGTCGACGCGTGCTGTAAGTATCTCTCGCTTTTCTGTGTTTTTGTGGGGAAATACCCCCTTTTTGACTGCTCAGCACGCTGACACAGCCCGAGGGTTGTGTCTTGACGTGGAATCAATTCGACTGCGGTGACCATCTGTGTGTATTGCGCTCCTTATCGCGAATTTGCGACCCACGCGTTCTACAACCCCCTCCGATCCCGACTCAGTATTCAAACATTTTTCGTCCTTCGAGCCGGATCGGTGAGGGTGTCAAATCATGCTCGTGCTCGTGAGTGTCGAGTCGTCGTTCGTGCAGTTTCTCGGGCACTCGTCATGTCGTCCCTGGCCCAGCTCCAAGCGACGCTCGCTCTGCAACAGTCGCGGGCCGACTTCTTATAGTCCACGCTCGCCAAGCTCCAGGCACCAGAATCCGCAGCTCTCGGTGATCCAGCTCTTGAGTCACAACTCCTGCTCATGGAGAGTTACTGGGAGCAGCTGGACGCCACGCATGAGAAGATAGTGGGTGGCATCGGTAAGCTTGACGGAGTGATGTCTCTCCCTTATTTCGTAGACAAGCTCTTCGACCGAGCGCTCTCCACGTACTCCGAGCTTTGGGTGCACCTCCCGCAGCTCATCGACAAGGCTGGCGGGGCTGGCCTGTCATCTACTCGTCGCCCGGCCGTCATGCAGTCCAGCTCCGGTGGCTCGGCTCGGCGAGCCCTTCCGGAGATCTCCCTGCCCAAGTTCAGCGGATCCTACGTCGACTGAAGGGCCTTCCGAGACCTGTTCGGATCGCTCGTCAGAGATAATCCGGAGCTATCGAACGTGGAGAAAATGCATAATCTCCGCACCAGCCTGGTGGACGAGTCGGCCCAGTTGATCTCCAACCTGAAGGTCTCGGAGGACGCTTTCGCCACAGCTTGGGACCTGCTCACCGGGCGATACGATAAAAAGCGCCTTCTCGTGTCTTCGCATTTGGATCGGCTCCTTTGTGCCTCTCCGATGGTTTTACATTCGGCAGATCAGGTCAAACAGCTCCTTGAAAGTGTAACGGAAGCGTTGAGTGCTCTCGCGGCCTTCGGCGCTCCCACCAAACACTGGGACATTATCATCGTACACCATCTGGTGCGGCGGCTCAGGTCGAAGCTTCGCGAGGCTTGAGAGAACCGCATCGGGTCTTCCACCGAGTACCCGCGCTTGGAGCAGCTCCTGGACTCCCTCAAGGGTCGTGCTCGGGCTACGGAGAGCCTTGAGATTGGAGCTCGGTCGTCCAGCTCTGCCGGGGGTGTGGACCCCTCGTCTCGTCCGGTCTCTCGGTCACCAGCCAAGGTCAACGCTACTGATACGGCTCGCCCAGCTCCAATACAGTCCACCAGGGCCGCAGCATGGCCGCTCGAAAATCGCTATCCTTGCTCTTACTGTGACGCGGATATCGCATCGGGTGCGGAGTCTCGGAACTTGTCCTTCAAGGGGCGCCGGGCCATCGTTGAACAACTCGATCTGCGCTATAATTGCTTGGGCAAACACGCTGTGAAGGGGTGCCAGACCAGCCGTACTTGCCGCGTGTGCCAGCAGCGTCACCACACGCTGTTGCACGCCAGCGCTCCGGCTCCGGCGACCAGCTCCAAGGCCGCACTGGCGGTCGCCCCGGAGGTCGGTGGCCGCTCTGCCTCGCCAACGCCTGGGGGATCACAGGACCCGTCCTCTCGCTCGCTCACTCCAACACTCTCGACCAATTCGGCTCCGCCTGAGGCATGAGGCGAGGTATCGAGCCCGCCCCCCTGCCCGGAGGTGGCGCCATTCAGCCAGCGGTGCTGCTTGCTACGGCACGGGTGCTCGTGGGCGACTCTGGCGGCTCACTCCACCCAGCGAGGGTCGTATTGGACCCCGGCTCCGAGATATCGCTGGTTTCGTCTCAGTTGGTGACGGCTCTTCGGCTCCCGCCGAGGAGGTAGGCGATCCAGCTCTCCGGTGTGTGAGACTCAGCAGTGGGCATCACGTCTGGCAGGGTGCAGATGCGGCTCAACTCATGTGTGTCAGAATATAATGGTAACATTTGTGCATATGTGTTTGACCCCCTACTTTCCTCACTCCCTACGTTTCCCCTGGTTGACGTCGGAAGGGCCCACCTGCCGGGGATCCCGCTCGCCGACCCGCAATTCACTGTCCGGCTCCGGTTGACCTTCTCATTGGCGCTGACGTGGTGAGCCGGATCATCCTGCCGGGCGTTATACGGGGCCTTCCTGGAGGAGTACGAGCGGCTCGGGCACATGCAGCCTGTTGCAGCGCCCCCGCCCCCCCCCCCCCTCGCCCCTTTGCCGTCAAAAGGAAATGACCTCGGGACCGAGCGGTTCTCCGCCCGGAGGCTCGGGGGTTTCCGGCAGCGGCCAGGGCGCGGTGGAGGGTCCTCTCCCGGTCTTTTATCTCCCTCACCACACCGTGGTGAGGGAGGCCGCCTCCACGCCCCGGATTCAGGTGGTCTTCAACGGAATAGCTAAGACCTCCACTGGCACGTCGCTCAATGATCTTCTCCATGTCGGGGAAAGTTGCAACGCGACATCGCTGACGTCTTGCTCTGGATGCGCTGGTTTCGGTGTGTATTCACCACTGATATCACGAAAATGTTCCGCCAGATGAGGGTGCACGCCGATGACTGCTCAATATAACGGATCCTGTGGACCGACTCTGAGGGTGCCATTGTCGAGTACCAGCTCAACACGGTGACCTACGGAAAGCGGTCGACCGCGTTTCTCGCCGGGCGGGTACTACTCCAGCTAGTGAAAGATGCGGGGGACAGGTTACCGTTGGCCGTGGCGCCCCTGTTAGAAGGGCGGTAAGTGGACGACATTTGCGGTGGCGCCGACACCATTGAACAGCTCAGGAAAACCGGTCGCGACGTCATCGGCCTATGCGCAGCGGGAGGCTTCCCCCTGGCAAAATGGCAGTCCAACTCGTCCGAGCTCCGTTCAACCCCAGGTCTACTCGAACCAATAGACGGGGTCCATTCGTTCGAATCGCGCGGTACAAAGGTACTTGGCCTCCTCTGGGACCCAATCCGGGACGGGTTCCTTTTCGCCGCGGCCCCGGGGTCAGCCACGCTCATTACGAAGCGACTGATTCTCTCGGAACCCGCCCAGCTCGACTCGCTCGGCTTCCTGGCGCCGATTGTGATCCGATGGAAGGTCCTGCTCCAGACCGTCTGTCTGAAGAAGTTGGGATGAGACGAGCGATTACCTTCCCACATCGAGCACCATTAGCGGCAGTTCCGCTGGGAACTCGAGGAGCTCTCGCAGATCTCGGTCCCGCGGTGGCTGGGACTTACGGCACATTCGCGAGTGGAGGTGGTAGCCAGGGAGTCGCGGCATCTTGCCCAGCTCCTGCTCACCGATGGCACCCAGTGGGCCTTCAATCCCCGGGGGGCTTCTCACTTCGGCGGCAAGTGGGAAGTGGCCGTGAAGTCCGTCAAGTTCCATCTGCATCGGACCATCAGTGAGTCTGTTCTGACCTTCGAGGAGCTGTCTACGCTCTTGGCCCAGATCGAGGCGGTGCTCAACGCAAGTGCCCTGGAATCCCTCACCAATAACCCAGACGATCTGGAGGCGCTCACCCCCGGGCATATCCTCATCGGGCGACAACTCACGGCGGTGCCGAAGCCATGCCTCGAGCACCAACCTCAGTCTCGTCTCTCTCGTTGCCAGCTCATGCAGCAGAAGGCGCAGTCCTTCTGGCGGCGCTGGTCAGCGAGCTCCCTGCAGCGCCTGCAGTCCATCTCGATGTGTCACCATTCGTCACGGAACATTCGGATCGGCTCCCTCGTGATTCTGACGGACGAGGGAACTCCGCCGATTAAGTGGCCTCTCGGGCGCGTGACGAGCTTGCAAGGACGGCATCACCCGGGTCGTCTCTATCAAGACGACCATCTCCACTCTCTGCCGGCTCATTGCTCGCCAGGTCCGGCTTCCGGTAGATGCTCAAGATGAACGGCGCTGGGCATGCGGACTAGTCCCTAAAGGTGGTCAGCAGGCCGCTGCCAAGGAGGAGAATGTTGCGAATTATCCCGGCATAGCCAGGGTTGTCGCAACGGTGAGGTGCCGTCGGGGCCCGGCTTTGCTGCTCGCCCGCGCGCGTGGGTTATCCGCGAGCGCTCACCGCTTGGCCGAGGCCAGCGCGGTGGCGCCACGAGCGAGGGACGCCGTGCTCGCCCGCGCGCGAGCCGGCGTTCGCGCGCTCACCGCCATAGGTGGTGGACCTGCTCTCCGGCCCCGCGGTCACTGGTTGGCTTGCCGCTAGGGGATTCGGGCGCATGCGGTCCTGTGCGAGGCGACCGCTGTGCTTGATTGGCTCCGGCTCGCGTCCCTGCGGTGAGGGGGTAGCGTGCCGACGCGCTCGAGGATGAGCATCTATCTTGTCTCTCGAGTTTCACGTGTCAAAGCGTGCTCTGAGTATCTTTCGCTTTTCGCTATTTTTGTGCGGAAATACCCCCGTTTAGGCTGCTCAGCTCGCTGACACAGCCTGAGGGTTGTGTCCTGACGTGGAATAAATTCGACTGCGGTGACGATCTCTGTGTATTGCGCTCATTATCGCGAATTCGGGACCCACGCGTTCGACAACCCTCCTCCGATCCCGACTCAGCGTTTGAACAGAGGGTTAAATGATATTGCCAGATAACCCGATCCAAAGATCGGGAGTAACGAATAAGTGGGCAGCTAATCCGATCGCGGAATAGGGAGGGTAAAACGAGTTGGCCAGGTAAGCCGATGGGATGATAGGGAGTAACGACAACGTGGGCAGCTAATCCGATCGCGGAATACGGAGGGTAAAACGAGATGGCCATGTAACCCGACTGTGCAATACGGAGTAACGACAAATAGGCCAGGTAACCCGAATGCGGAGGTAGGCTAAAAACGAGGTGGCCAGGTAATCCGACGGGGCGATGGGGAGTAACGATGAAGTGGGCATGTAACCTCATCACGAAGGGAGGATAAAGACGTAGTGGCCAGGTAACCCGATCTTGTTGGGAGGGTAAAACGATTTGGACAGGTATCCCGATCGGACGATAGGGAGTAACGACTAAGTGGCCAGGTCACTCGATCGCGGAATAGAAAAGGTAAAACGAGTTGGACAGGTAACCCGATCGGGTTACCTTGCCCCAGGTAACGATCGGGAGGGACGACAAAGTGGCCAGGTAATCACATCGCGGAAAAGGGACTGTAAAACGCGGTGGTCAGGTAAGCCGATGGGACGATGGGGAGTAACGACGATGTGGCCAGGTAATCCGATCCCGGCATAGGGACAGTAAAACGAGGTGGCCAGGAAACCCGTTGAGAAGATAGGCAGTAACGACGACAAGGACAGGTAACCCAATCGTGGAATAGGCAGGATAAAACAAGATGGCCAGGTAACCCGATCCCGCATTGGGGCAGGTACAACGAGATGGTCAGGTAACCCGGAGGGACGGCAGGGAATATCGACGTAGTGGCCATCGTACCCAGATCGCGGAGAGAGGATAAAAGGATATGGCCACGTAATCCGATCGAAGGATAGGGAGTAATGACCAAGTGGCCAGGTAACTCGATCGCGGAATAGGGAGCGTGAAACGCGGTGGCCAGGATACCCGATGGGACGATAAGGAGTAACGAGGATGTGGCTAGTTAACCCAATCGCCGGTCAGGGAGGGTGAAACGAAGTGGCCAGGGAACCTGATCGGGAGATAGGGAGTAACGACGATGTGACCAGGTAACCCGATCCCGGAATAGGGAAGGTAACACGATCCGATTTTATGCTCCGTCCGATCGCGGACGGAGCATAAAAACGAGGTGGCCAGGTTAGCCGATGGGGCGATAGTGAGTAACGACGAAGTAGTTATGTAACCCGGTCGCGAAGGGAGCATAAAAACGCGGTGGTCAGGCCGATTGAGCGATGGGAAGTAACGACGAAGTGACCAGGTAACGCGATCTCAGAACACGGAAGGTAAAACGAGATGGGCAGATAACCTGGTGGGACGATAGGGAATAACGACGTAGTTGCCAGGTAACCCGATCTCGTTGGGAGGGAAAAACTATATGGCCAGGTTACCCAATCGGACGATAGGGAGTAACGACCAAGTGGTTAGGTAACTCGATCGGGGAATAGGGAGGGTACAACGAGATTTCCAGGCAACCCGATAGGGCGATAGGGAGTATCGACGAAGTGGCTAGGTATCCCGATTGCGGTATAGGGAGGGTACAACGAGATGGCCGGGTAACCCGATGTGCTGATAGGGAGTAACGACGAAGTGGCCAGGTAACGCGGTCACGGAATAGGGAAGGTCAAACGAGATGACCAGGTATCCCGATCACGGAATAGGGAGGGTCAATTGAGATGGCCAGGTAACCTGATGGGACGATAGGGAGTAACTAGGAAGCGGTCAGGTAACCCGATCGCGGAGGGATGATGAAAACGAGGTGGCCAGGTAACCCGATGGGGCGATGGAGAGTATCGTCGAAGTGACCACGTAACCCGATCGCGGAATAGGGAAGGTAAAACGAGATGGCCAGATAACCCGATGGGACGATAGGGAGTAACGACTCAGTGACCAGGTAACCCGATCGCCCAGGGAGGAGTAAAGCGAGGTGGGCAGGTAACCCGTTCGCGTAATAGGGAGGGTAAGACGAGATAGCCAGGTAACCCGACCGGGGAATAGCGTGGGTAAAACGAGATGGCCAGGTAACCCGATGGGGTGATAGGGAGTAATGAGGAAGTGGCCCGGTAACCCGATAGCGAAATACGGAGGGTGAAACGAGATGGCCAGGCAACCCGATACGGCAATCGGGAATAACGACGTAGTGCCCAGGTAACTCGATCGCGGAGGGACAGTAAAACGAGATGGCCAGGTAATCCGATGGGGCGATAGGGAGTAACAACCAAGTTGCCAGGTAATCCAATCTTGGAGGGAGCAAAGAAAAGTGGTGACCAGGTAACCCGATGGGGCGATGGGGAGTAACGACGAAGTGACCAGGTAACCCGATCGCGGAATAGGGAACGTAAATCGCCATGGCCAGGTAGCCCGTTGGGGCGATAGGGAGTAACGACGAAGCGGCCAGGTAATCCGATCGCGCAATAGGGACGGTAAAACGAGGTGGCCAGGTAACCCGATGGGACGGCCGGGAGTAACGACGATGTGGCCAGCTAACCAAATCGCGGAATAGGGAGCGTAAAACGAGGTGGCCAGGTAACCCGATGGGGCGACGGGGAGTAACGAGGACGTGACCAGGTAACCCGATCCCGGAATAGGGGCGGTAAAACGGGATGGTCAGGTAACCCGCACGGACAATAGGGAATAACGACGTAGTTGCCCGGTAACCCGATCGCGGCGGGAGGGTAAAACGATATGCCCAGGTAACCCGATCGGGGAATAGCGTGGGTAAAACGAGATGGCCAGGTAACCCGATGGGGTGATAGGGAGTACCGACGAAGTGGCCAGCTAATTCGATCGCGGAATAGGGACGGTAAAACTCGTTGGCCACGTAACCCGATGGGACGATGGGGCGTAACGACAAAGTGGCCAGGAAATCCGATCGCGGCGTAGGGACAGTAAATATTGCTGTATGCAACAATTTCATTTTCAATTTGGCGCCACTTTGTGATCAAATGCGTTAGTTTCTGGATCCACTACCTGGATTCGCCCTCAATAACAGGTTATGGGCCCAGAGTGACAGAAATTTAGAGAAACATAAGTTCGAAAAATTTATCCTTACTACACGGAGCGCTTCATAAAGATTTTGAAGTTAAGCATGTCGGAGCACATGGTAAAGATTTTGAGGTTAAGCACGTCGGATCACGTGATAGATTTTGAGGTTAACCATGACGGAACCACCTAAAATCAGCATCGCGAAATGGAATAGCGAAAATCACCAAAACTGGAAGTATAAAATGGAGGTATTGCTTATTCGGGAGGATCTCTGGTCGACGATAAGCAATGAACAGCCCTCGGAAACGGCACAAGCAGCTATCTGGCAAATGAAGCACGATAAAGCACGAGCGGCTGCAGGACTGTTCGTCGAGGACTCACAGATCATCCACAAACGAAAGAAAACTACCGCTAAAGAGGTACGGGATGGTCTAAAAAATTCTCATGAAAAGTCTACGCTGACCAGCAAGATTTATTTATTGAGACAGATCCGTAAAATAAAACTGTGTAAAGGCGGACACATGGAGGAGCACATAACATCGATGTCTAACCTCGTAGACATATTGACAGCTCTCGGAGAAGAGTTAAAAGAACAACTGGTAGTCGCAATGCTACTCAGCAGCCTGCCGGAATCATACAGTATTCTTATAACCGCTCTAGAGTCAAGACCAGAGCCAGATCTAACACTCGGCCTCGACAAAGGTAAATTGAGGGACGAATATAATACAAGAAAAGGGGTCGACGGCAGCAATGAATCTGCGATGAAAATACAGCATAAATCCAGGGATCCACACGAATCTGGTGAGTCAGTTCGTTTTTTCTGCAAAAAGACACTTCAAACAACAGTGCACAAAATATCAGGCGTGGAAAACGAAGAAAAATGCACAATCGTCGAATAAATACAAAGCCAATCAAGTCACCAAAGACGATTCAGAAAACTACTGCTTCAGCATGAGCCAAATAGCAGAACAGCGTCGAAACCCCGGTGTAAATCGAGAGGAAATGACAGGATTCTTCCTAAACTTTGAAAAAAATAGAGATACGGGGTTGTGGTACATAGATTCTGGAGCAACAAGCCACATGACAAACGACAAGGGTTTTTTTAGCATTAATTTTAACAAATGTACATCTGATGTGGTTTCGGCTACAGGAGTCAAAGCAAAGGTCGTAGGTATTGGCTCAGGAACATTAAAATGGCTCAATGAAAGAGACGAAGAGAGAGAAGTTACGTTTAAAGATGTGGTATACGTACCTGATCTGAAGGAACATCTGATCTCCGTAAAGCGACTGACGACAAACGGTTTGAAAGTAGTATTCAAAGGCACAGGTTGTTGGATTTACCGTCAAGTCAAGGAAATACCTTTTGCAACTTTAACAAACAACCTTTATGCATTGAAAAGTCAAGAAATGGCTATGACGATATTCGAAAAGGAGCACACAAAGCAGTGTCATCACACTTTGCATAGGCTTCTCGCACATCATCACCTGAGGGGATTAGAACGGTTGGAAAAGGAAAACCTGGCAACCGGTATACAGATAAAGGACTGCGGCATAAAGGAAATCTGGCAAAGCTGCGTGAGAGGAAAATCATCGAAAGCTCCATTCCCGGGAGGATCATCAAGTTAGTCGAGTGCAATACTAGATTTGGTACACACTGATCTCTGGGGACCAGCGACCCATACTACTCCAGCAGGTAAAAGATATTTCATTACAATAATTGATGATTATAGCCATTTTTCAACTAGATATCTTCTAGAAAACAAGTCGGAGGCAACAAAATGTATAAAAGAATACATCAATTATGTGTCCACGAAATTCGAAAAAAAAACAAAGATAATAAGAACAGACAACGTAAAGGAGTACGTTAATGAACAACTGAAGTAGCTTTATCTTGATGAAGGAATAAAAGCACAATACACGATTCCATACAGCCCGAAGCAGAATGGGATAGCGGAACGAAAAAAAAGAACGTTAACGGAAGCAGCCCGTACGATGCTGATAGATGCAAAAATGGACGAGAAATATTGGGCCGAAGCAGACCGATCCGTTGGCCGTGCGGGCTAAGGCGTGACTAGCAGCCAGCGGATCGGGAGGTCCCGGGTTCAAATCCCGGTAGCGGTCGAGATTTTTCTTCGAAATTTTTCGATGGAACTCGTTTCACTGCCGGGAAGTGAACTTGGGACCGGCTGTACTGGCATAGCTTTTCCGTAGTTTCCCTATGCCCGTACCAGAAATGGCACGGTGAATACGGTACAGAGGGGGTAAGTCGGCTGCGGCCGCAAGGGAGGGGACAGGAGGAATCAAGGTG
>JAPYZJ010001390.1:0-27961 GCA_030522765.1 Ophioninae sp. B BG-2022a | reverse complement strand
GTAGAAAAAAAATTGAAAAAAATATTAAAATACAGTAAACTGAAGCCTGATATATCTTCTTTAAAATGCCGTTTTGGATTTTCGAAAATCTTTTTTTTTGGCAGAGCTATCAAACTTTAAGTGCGGAAAAAAATATCGACTGGTATATCCAAACTTTTGAGCGGTAGTGTATATAGTAGGGGGTAAAAAAGTATTTGCACAGCTTACACGGAATTTCTGTTAATTTGGATTTATTTTATTGTTTTTATATTCCCAAGATGAACAAATAATAAATCACGAGAAATTATAAGCATCGCATTAGGAGAAACTTTCGAGTATAGAAATGTGGTAAAGCATATTCTGTTTGTTCGAAAAATAATTCAGAGTGATAATTAAAGTAATAGTCAAATAGCCCCACCAATATACATATCATGTTATGATACCACAATGCCGAGCCTTATGATTATGCGAACAAAACATTATTCACGATGTCATTAATAATGTTTTTTCGGAATTAAATATTCAGTGAAATTTATATTTTCATAAATATATACATAATTATTTATTGGCGTATCCATACTGCATACCAACGAAATAAAGTTACGACGTAAATATGAAGCAATTCTTCACTGGAGATATTGTATTGGATGTGTACGCAGAAGTATCGCAAGCGTTTGTGCACTTGCAGTACTTTTGTGTAAACATTATTACAAAGCGTGTAATTCCGCGCCGTCGCGAAAATATATTCTCACGGAATGAGTGGCGCCACATGCAGGTGAGAGGGAGTTAAAAAATGTGGACAAAACCCGAATTATTTTTATGTATGTAAATATTGTGGCGTGTCCCCCATGTCTTCTTCAATTCAAGAGGGACGTTCGACTGATTTGAGAGGTTCGATTTAAAATCGAATTTATCGATTTGATAAAGTACTGGGCGAGATCGTTATTGTTATAGCAACAATTTTGATGTCAATATTACATTTCGAATCTATCATAATAATTTTTCATTGTAATTGACGATGTCTAAGTCTAGTTTATGAATGATAAAACTAACTAACCTTAAGGTTGACTAACGGCTTCGAAGTTTGATTTACGAGTATTGAATGTATGTAATAATTTCACGATGTAACTGCAATATTGGTACCCATCTAATAATTTGTGAGACTACTAATTATTGTTAAAATTATATTATTGATGCATGATTTATTAAAAAGTTTAATTACCTATCACTAAATTTAACTATTCTAAAGAGAGACCAGCGATTACTATAACCAACGATTTTGGAGGTTAATGATTTTGAGATCCTATTAACCATTTCGAAGCCATCACGATCCATGTTTCAAAACGTTCGTCAACACACTTGTCGACCTACACCTGGAATGCACAGAAAAGCTTTGCTGGAACGGAAAACTCGTTCAGCAACCATTCGAGTCGATAAAATACCAAAACTGAAATATTTATTAAATTTTAGACGATGCCCACCCACTAGCTAAAGTTTCAACAGTCAACACAGGTCGCCTTTTTTCGATCCTATGTTAACGCTTATGCGATCTACTCGTTTGAATAGTCCAAGGGAGTTTTTGGTTCTCAGTGCGTCCCCGCGTGTGTTCTCCCATGTGCAGAATCGCGGTGATCGCGCATTCGCAAAGTTAAGTGGCCGCGCGGTACGTCGCGTCCAAGAGGTGGGGTCGGGGGCAGGGCGGGAACGACGAGCTAGTCGTGCTCGACGAGTCGTCGGCTACGGTTGGGCTAAATTTTTTGATACGGCTGTTCGGACGCGCGCGCACATCGACGTTTATCGCGAAGCCGGTCGTGCATCCTCGCAATATCGGACGGCGATATTGAAAAGAACAAGCTCATAAAAACACGCGGTCGCACGTCATACTAAAATCGCCGAAACTAGCCCGCCGCTCATCCAACGATATTTCAATAATCGAGGAATCGCGTCGTCAAATACATTTGGCTCGACGACACGCGCGTTCAGAAAGCGAAAGGTACAAAAATAATAATCATCGAGACGAAAAAATGTACTCCGACTTTCGTTGTTTTTTTCGTGTGGCATTTTTTCGAAGTTTTACAGCTTAATGAAAATCCGCTATTCGACCTTCCGGAAGGATTAGCGTGAAGCTGACCTAACCTATTTTCGCAGCCTGTTTTTTTATTTTCGTTACCGCCTTCTGCCTCTCACCACGCAGAGGCCTGTACATATGTGGATGCACGAAAAATCGTGGGTGTCGGAAACGCCGAATGAGTGTAACTTTCCGTACGTTTGTGTTCGCGTCTGTGCGTGTCCGTGCCCGCACGTCGCTGCGCTACACTTGACAGCTAAAAATACACGCGTATTCCCACGAAGGAGTGCGGAATGAACGATATTCCACCGCGTCGCATCGTTCTTCGTCTATTTCGGATTTTCGGCGACCCAAAAAGTTCGGCTGCATCCATGACGCCTCCCCGCTCATCTTTCGACGCGCTCTTTATGCCCCCACTCTCGATCTCGCGTTTCACGACTTTTCGGAAAACTTATCGCGACGGCTGTACTCTCCGTCACGAGGAATTCGATTTACTTTATTTTTCGGCTCGCCTAATTTTTTTTCGTTATCGTTCGAAATTTACAATATTTATTATTCGATTCTCGCTCGGACTCGGTATATTCTTTATTATCAGCGAATTTTCTCAGTCTCGCTGTAACTTGCTGATGCGGAATCTGATCTGCGAGATTGTCTTTTTGCTTCCATCGTTACTCGTGAAGGCAGCGAACACGCGCTCGTGACACGAGCAGACGACGCGTATCTCGTATTTTCTTTCGCGTTACTCTCGATCTACCAACTTCTTCGATGACGAAGATACGGTTCGTTGCCCTGATCATATATTCTCGTAGACTTCAGTGTTCCCGATCGATGAACGCGTTTAGAATTCATTTTGGTACTTCCGCGCGTCTGGACTCCCGTTAGAACTGTTTGAGGTTAGGTTTTCTTTGGAATCGGCGTATCTATCGAATGTCTTCCCAGCTTCAACGTATACCCTGTTTGCGCGTTGAACGTCCACGTTTGAAACTTCCACCATCACCTCGACCACCTATCCACCAATGGGCAGTCATTTGTTTTTCTTACTGCTATAATCATGGCTCGCAAAATCGCATCCAGTACCCAGCCTGGAGAATTGACGCCTCTATCTTGAAATCCGTCATGTTTTCGTTTAAACCATCAAGCAGGGAACGCTACCTAGAGATTTTGTATTTCTGGAAAAATTCGTGTTTCTGGAAACATGTTGGTTCTTGAAAAAATTCAAATCCTAAAAAAAGTAGCAATCACGGAAGAAAATGAATTTCTGGAAAAATTTGACTTCAGCGATACACTCCCAATGTAGTTGCAATAAAATTGATTACCTTTTCATGTAAACGAAATGAACAGCAGTGGGCCGCAATTTCTCCAAATGCTTGGAACATTTGGAATCCTGGAAACATTTGCATTCCTTGAAGGAACTTGAGTTCGGTTAAATTTGCAAAGCAATCGAAGAATTTGCTCTCCAGTTTTGCAAATCTCTACGAGGCACTTTGCAATGTTAATCGTTTAATGTTGCGTCGCATACTTCAATGCTGAAAGTTACATTCGTTAGCTCGTTTTTAAAAGTCACATCACAGCTGGATTCGTTACAAGTTAGATTAGGTGGTCCATCACAAAAAGTGATATTCAACCATTTGTTTGTGAAGAACGAGGCGTATGACAAATTCCTTCAATGTGACGGTCTGCAACGACTGGAAGACACATTGTTTTTCATTGCTCAAACACCAGGCATAAGCGCTGAGTTTGTTCAGATACCGAATAAATAACAGATAATATGTATCGATGCGAGAGGAACGTCCGAGACTTGGCAGCCCCAGATACTCCTGACTGCTGATAATGACGCAATTTTCCTTGCTTTCTCTTGCGAAGGTAATGCTACGAAGCTATCCAAGGCAAATTCCTCAATCACCCACGATTGAAGTTATCGAGCTGTTCCAATTGCGTATTGAATTCTAGGTTCAAGATTCTAGGATGGATAGATTCAACGCGAATATAATATTTTTTCTACAAGTGAAAAATTGCGATTTCTGCCAGGGCTGCAGTGATTCTGAAAACTTTTGGAACTAACCGTGCAAAAAAAATCGTGAAGTATATAACCAAATTTTTATGGCTCCAATGAAAAATCGTATGTACAAAATATATCTGAAAAGTGAAAAGCTTTTGTTTATCTTCATTGTGCTAATGAGTTAAAAATATATCTTTTAACTTATCAAAGAATAAAAATGTTTTTTGTTTAACATGCAATTAAAATCTTTTGAATTCACCTATTCAATAAAAATCTCTTATGTAGAATCAAATTATACAGAACTAAAAATTGACTTTGAAGTTTTCTATCATACATTCTCTAACTTTTCGATGAATGCACCGGGCGAACTACAAAGTCGTCTAAAAGACAAACTGCGAAGCTCAGGGAAGAAATATTCGATGATATTGGTTTGATAATTTTGCAAATGAGATTAATATCACATTCGCCTCTAAGCTTTTATTCTTTCGTTGAATTAATTTAAAAAATGTGAAAATATGCTATAGAAAAAAATAAAAGACATTTGTGTGACGGACAATTTTCATTTTAGGTAAGGAATTATTTTAACGAATAAGTTAAAACGGTATATTTTTCGCATCTTGCTAACCTCGAAATAAACAAGTACTTTTTATTTTCCAGATTACTTATTTTAACATATAAATTCATTTTTGGTTCACGGTCATTACGCATTTCATTGTGACAGCATTAGCTGTTTTTACACTGTGTCTTCCACTTGTTCGTCCGTACATTCGATGAATGAAAAAAGAAAAACCACATAATCCGATACAAACGAAAGGAAACGAAAAGGAATAAAACTAAATCGAATAATCCAAAATCGATGACGAACAATATCGTAGTTCGAGAAATAACTGGAACGTCCGCGAACCAGTCTATTCCGATATAACAAGTTATCGTTATTCGCAGGTTATCCAGGAGAGTTTGATCGCGCAAAGGTGCTACCAGCGAGAGAACGATCAATTTTCGGGATGTCTTCGCATCACTTCGTAACGGTGTGCGTGGTTTGCGTCCTCTGCGCGGCTCACACTCCATGTTCGGCGCACACGGACGCGTCGGTGTTGGAGAAGAGGATGGAAAGCACGGGGAAGTCATCGGATTCGCTGGAGCTAGTGGGGGCCGAATGGGGCGAAGAACGCGCGGGTACGAGTCCTGACGGTACGGCTGGGCTGGCGAGAGTACGACGCGTGGTCGAGGTTTCGCCGGATGTCGCGATACGTCGCGTCAAGGACGCCAAACGCGTGGGGTCAGCGAAAAAATACTCGCATTCCTATTCGGAGGAGAAAGCTTCGCGTTTGGCCGCGGCTGCAATCGCCCGATCATCCAAAAAAGACGTCACCGTTGAAGAACCGGAAGTTCATGCAATCGCGGCTAATCGGCTCACCGGAGCACTTCAGGGCGACGATGGACGAGCCTCATCCTCGAGAAAATGGAGGGCTCGTCGAAACGCCGAAATCGACGAGAAACGCTTCATGCAAAAATTATTCGATACTTATGGCGACGGTGCGAGCATCAGCATCGAAGGCTTCGAGAAATTGTTGAAAAAATTGGGCCTCTTTCGATTGATCGACGACGTTGAAATACTCGATAATACGAACGTACTGGAGAATCGTCGCAGCCCACCCAAAGGTAAAAATGTACCTTTTTGTTTTCTCATTCGTTTGGTTTTCAAACCTCGATGGGAATTGCTTGATTACATTGATCGATATTGGGAGTAAGGAAGGACCTTTCACGCAATATTCTTCACCAGCTTCAATTTCAATTTCGAATCATATATTTTTTTCTGAAATTGCTATAGGTACGGTCGAGTATTCGCAGATCGAACAGCTCGTGGAAGGAACTCGGTGAAACTTGAGATCGTTCGTTCGATAAATTTGGGGTTGAATCGATGATGTTGAAGTTTGCATCGTTCGATGTTGAAGTTTTCAACGAAAAAATTATCTTTTTCGTTTTTACGGACCAGTTGATCCGTTGAACACATCCACTTGGCTCGTTCAGGGATCCAAATGTTTACACGTTTTTATATGATATAGCTGAAGCAAATTTTTTAAAATATCCATCCAGAAATAGCTCATACAAAAAATTGACGAGTTCGAATTTCTCAGACTTCATATGGCTCCTTCAGCCTAAACGGAAATTGGCCAACTGGATATTTTTATTATAAATTCACTATCTCCTGTTATCGGAAAAAAGGGTGTTTCGGGTGACGACAAGAAAAGACAAATGAATTATGAAAAAAAGATTAGCTACGCAAACTTCAACTTTATCCATAAAAAAAATACATTTGCGGTAAAGTTAGATCAAAGTCGGTTTGTTTGGGTTTGATCGTAAATCTGATCAATCTCAATCGCTCTCGAGCCGGCATTACGAGGTCGGGGTAATCGTGGAAAAACGCGAAACTCCCGAGATCGCTTTCTTTTTTTTCTTATTTCCAACTCCTTCATAACGGTTGATCCGTTCGAATATCAAGGTCGTCTGCAAAGCGATTACTCCGATATGAAAAGTTTTTATTTCACTATCGTTTACGAGGACCCGATAGCGTTCGAGAATGGCGCAATTCTGGATACCGATTACTCATCGATCGTGAGGCTAAAGGACGCGAAAAAAAAACCTCTCGTTTCTTCGGAGCTTGTGAAACGCAAATTTGTTTCCCGAGCTGATTGTTCGTAAGAAACGGGCAGGGTTGAGGGGGTTTTGAGGAATCCAGGGTGGTGAGAATCGGTCTGTAGAATCACTGAAATTATTGGCTATAATTATCCGCCGTTTCACTTGTCACGGTCAAACTCTCCTGATTGTCTCTCAAGATCTCCCGACAATTAAATATATCTGAAGCTTACCACGACAATCTTTGAGTGCGCGGAGTGACGAGTTCTTACATCTCAATTGGATCAAGGTCTTCTATGTATACCGGGTGATCAGTAACTGATGAGCTCAGAAATCTCATAATTGCCAGTGAAACGTGTTGTCTTCAGCAGCTCCGTGGTCGTTTGACAAAATCCATTGATTCGTCAATTTTCAGTTTGAATCGCGCTAACGTTATAAAATCGAAAGTTTACGTGCATTTACGTTTGTTACTCCTTTACGGTAAAACGGCTGAACGGATTTTCATGACATTTTTTATGGAGATAGATTAGAGCCTGGATTAATACACGGTCTACTTTTAGTCCCGAAAAAATACGGTCTTCCCGTGGGATAGCCGAAAAATTCAAATACGTTTTTTGCTTCATGCCTGATCGGCTTAACGGATCGGGATGAAGTTTAGTACCAAGACAGCTTGTAACCTGGATTGACACATGGGCTACGATTTATCCTGGAAATGCGCAGCTTTTCCGTGGGATGAACAAATAATTCAAATATTTTTGGAAATCTTTGACGCTCAAACGGCTGAACGGTTTTTCCTGAAATTTTTGTTTTCCGCGGATAACACAGTGGGCGCAGCTAAATAACCCAAAAGCTCAGCTTCGAATGGGATTTTAGTCACCTCGTTGTGTAACCGTTATTTTTTCACGAAAAAGACCCCGAAATGTTCCCAGCTGAAAAGACTGGCAAAAATTGACCTCCTCACCCACGAGAGTCGTGACAAAAGTTCAATCAAGAATTCAACACCATCGCGAATCAATCGACAGAGTTCTACGACCTCTATTTCATTCTTTTTTTCGCCGAGTCCCAATCGGGTACACTTAATTATCAGTATCACGAGATTGTAGCCAATTGACCCGCCGAATTACCGATGGATCATCTTGCCGAAACGATCCCACGGTTTTCAAGCGTCGTTTTATTAATTTTTTTTCCATTGGTGAAAAAAAAATACAAAACATTTCATACCCTTTCGTTTCCCGAAATTTTCCGGTTCGTTTCGGAAGAACGAGATTGTACCAAGATTATACATTTATCTCGGATTTCAAGGGTGCGATTTGGAAACAGCTTTTCTTCAAGTTTTTATTGTGAATTTGCCTTTTTAACGTTTTTTTTTTAGGTGGAAACAGAATGGACGATGGACTAGAAGTACAAACGTTTGGAAGGTTGGAAAAGATTTTGGAAAATTTGGAACAAAGTGTTCCTGACGTTTGCAATGTTGCAAAAGCTTCTGCTTAACTTTTTTTCGTCAATTTCGTTTTCACCATTTTTTTTTTGCTGGATATTCAATCCACTACAATACGATAGAATACAGTGGAGCAGAAATACAAACGTATCGATATAAACATGTAGACGACTCGAGCAGCCAATTGTGCATATTTATATTGACACGTTTGTACTTCTAGATACGTATCGAACATGCCTGAGATAAGATGGGGTCGATAATCGTAACTCAATAGCTCGAACGTTATCCCCGTAACTTCCTGCTGGGTTTACCTTCTCGGATACACGGGACTCTCGTGTACGAGCTCTTCAATTCTAATCGGACGCTCGTCTCATCGAGTCGTTTCTAATTCGGCGACGATATTTCCGCCCAATCCTCCTTACGAAAAACTCGGACGAAAAGTATCGAGGGCTGATAAGATCTGGACGAAAAATTGGAACGAACATTCAAAACACGTGCCAACGAAATATTCCCAAAAAAAAAAAAAAAAAAAAGAATGAGATGGCTGTTTTATTTCTCGGTGGATACGCAGTTTTTTTGTTCGTTTCTATCTTGGAGATATGATCATACGATCTTGATTGTAGAGCCTAACGCTTGGAAGGGAAATTTCGTACCAGCCTATTGTTTTTTTGGCTGATACGATTTTTTGTTTTTTTTTTACGTATCGTTTTTTTTGTTTTTTTTCTACGTAACGATTTTTTAATTTTTTATTTATGTAACTATTTTCCTTGTTTTTCAAGGTAACAATTTTTTTGTTTTTTTTGTTACTTGTCGCGTCGTCCTTGAATCACGTGATAAATGATTTATCTTACGTCAAGTTGAACTCGATCTTTCTCCAATCGAGTTAACCGTTATTAATTAATTTCATTGGATTTCGACCCAAACGTATGTCAAATTTCTAGCACTCATTTTTTGCATTGCGACAGGTAATTGGTTTTTTCGAATTGGGTTTGAGCCGATCAATGGTGGTTTGGGTTGATTTTACATTAATGTTACGTTTCCTGGCAATTATACATCGAACAATTCGCTAATTTGTTTTGTCAATTTCAATGAACAATCGATAATCGACAATCGTCGCTGAAATTTTTGAGTGACGAAAATAAATCGCGACCGAATTACTGGTGAAAAACGAAAAAAATGAATTGAAATAAAAAAAGAAGAAAAATGAGGAACAAATAAAATTACTTGCATTTTCAGGCGGTTTCTGATATACGGACATTTTTATTAGAACAATCTTCTCGCGTTACGGATAATTACAAGGCCCCTCGGATTTCTCGTACGAATATCCGACAAAAGATAAGCCCGGTGTGGTCTTGTCACTCGCGCGATAATCGAAACAAACAGTTGTAGATGTAAAACGCTCTCGGAGTGGTCGTGCTTAAACGACGCATACAAATTACGAGAAATGAAACTCGCAACGAGCGCGTGCCTCGTCATGTTTCCTTTCTTCCTATTTCATTCGTAGGAAACGGGTACGCATTCAAATGAAGAAAAAAAAAGCTTCTTCTTTTCGGTTCCGCAGCAAAAAGAAAATCAAAGATCGATCCTTTTTATATCCGGGAGTATTTCCTTTTTTTTTTTTGGTATATGAACGAACAAAGTTAACGATTTATTTTCAAAATAATTTTAATATGCGGAAAACTGTTCAGCCGTTTGAGCGTCAAGTAGTTCCAAAAATATTTGAATTATTCGTTCATGATGGGATGAGTAGCCAATGTGTAAATCCAGGTTACAAACTGTCTTGGTATCAAATTTCCCGATCCGTAAAACCGTTCAGGCGTGAAGTACAAAACATATTTGAATTATTCGGCTATCCCACGGGAAGACCACATTTTTCGGGGACTAAAAGTAGCTTGTGTGTTAATCCAGGGTCTAATCTATCTCCAAACCAAATTTCATGAAAATCCGTTCAACCATGTTACCGTGAAGGAGTAAGAAACGTACGTACACGCAAACTTTTAGTTAAACAACGTTAGCGCGATAAAAATTGAAATAACCACTGTCACTTCGACGATTCGTTAATCGTTATTTTATCCGTTGTAACTTTCAGAAGGTGCGAAACGATCCCAGGAAATTGGACGTATCGACGACGACAGCGCGAGTTCACAGCAGAGAGTACGTTATTATCCACGAGGTTGATCAGCGAAATTAAGTGTTAGGCGAAAGAGAAAAAAAAAAAAGATTGTAAAACTGGAAGTTTACGTTCTGCGTGGAACCCCTCGTATGTTTACATTCGTCCGATCGATCGAAGAGATCAATCAAGATCGAGAACCTTGTCTTTGGCACGGTTATACAGTCCAGTTAAAAATCACATCGTCGCGAGACGCAAAACGGAAATAAAACCCAGTAAAATTAATTTTTCCAATTCCGTCGTTCTTTATCTTTTGTTTGTTTCTTCGTTTCTCGCGCAGTGTTTGAAAAGCGCTGAATTGCTGAGCGCGCTGTCTCAAAACTCGAGTTACACGAGAGGAGCAACGAATAGGACTTTAACGACGACATCGACGACGGTGCCCACGTCGACTTCCGTTAAGAGTTTACCCGGATGGCTGTTTTCACGTGTCTGTCCAATTCTCATTTATCATCTCGCCAGTAACGCGAGATCCGAGCGCGAAGGTTGTATAGTCCCGCCGAACGCTTATTCTCCAACGATGACCGCCGGAGCGATCGACGATTCCGTCATTGTTAAAAATGTCGAAGAAATCGACCAGGAAACGCGAAATATGGTCCAAGGTAACCCGAATGCTGATCATTTTTGTTTGTTTGTTCGATTGTCAATTTTATTCAATTTTAAATACCGGCTGAATCAATCGATCCAATCGATAACTCGTTTCGCTTGAACGCCGAATACTTAACAAATAATCAACGAATGAATATTTATTTGGGTTGAAAAATGACTCGCGCAAATTTACATTTGTTTCCCAAATTTTCAAGTTTTACTATTTTTGGAATTCACACTTGGTCCTAATGGAAATGTAATTTTAATGCCATTTTTATTTTTTCTTAAGCGTCATAAAACGTTTAGTTAAAACGTTGACAGATTGTGAATTCTGTTAGATAATGAATTTTTATTAGTTAATTTATTGATTTTAGTATATTATTTAATATTTATTAGTTTATTAGATTATATATTTTATTCAGTTTTCTATCCGATCAATTTTATTCACGTTCACAACTGAAAACAAATATGAATGTAACTCGTATTATATTTAAATCGAAAAAAAAAAAACTTAAACTTACTTAACGTACAAACGTACTTAAAACAATGTTACAGTTTGGATCTATTCTACTATAAGCATCGTATTCATAAGTGTTAGCGGCCTACTGGGTATGTTCGTCGTTCCGTTTATGGGGAAGAGATATTACCATCAGGTTTTGCAATTTTTCGTCGCCCTCGCGATCGGGACGTTGTGCGGTGACGCGCTCATACATTTGCTGCCACACGTAAGTTCATTGAAACTTTTTACCAATCTTTTATTTTTTTATCTTCTACATATAAAAAAATCAATTTCCATACGATAGTCTCGAAAAAACACGAAAATGGTTCTCGATAGATTTTTATCATTTTTTGGTGATTTAGGAGCAAGAAAATTATGAAAAACCCATACGACAGTCGAAAAATAGATAAAATAGAGATTGGTAATTCGTAATGGAAATTACTTTCAAGTGATCCAAAGTTTACTTGGAAATTTGAAATTGGCCCGCCACGATATACTGTTATATCAATGAATTAGAGTTGGCAGGTTAATCAGAATTGATCATTGCCGACGAAAAGAATTACAATAAAATCAATTTTCGGTGGTACGAAGGTGATTAGCAAGATCAGCAATAATTTCGTAATCGCGGCGTGTATTAAAAGGCAACGATGATGATGATCATCATGATATTAATGATGATGGTAATGATAATAATAATGATGATGACAATAACGATAACGATTTTTCCTGGCAGGCAATGATGCCACCACATTCGCACAACCACGAAACGTCGCTGATGCGTAGCGACGAGGGAGTCGACAGCGAAGCCGATCACAACATCAACATGTGGAAGGGTTTGACCGCGATGCTAGGCCTCATCATGTTTTTCTTCACCGAAAAGGCCCTCGCGATGATCGCCGAGTGGCGTAAACATCGTCAGCGTAAGAACAAAGTGAGCATCACTCGCAGCGCGATGGAAAAGATTCACGAAGGAAGCGATTATTATACATAATTTTTCTTTTTTTTTTCTTTTTCGTGTGCCTTATTTACGTTTGTGTTCGTCACGTGTGCCGTGTCGTCGCGTCGCGCGCGTGTCAGGCGTATATGGAAATATTGCGGCGCGACGATTCGCAAATTCTCGCGAGAGCAACGTCCACCAACGTTCACCGTTTCTCAGATTATCTCTGATGGCTTTCAGCTACCGTCGAGGGTTCGAGTGATGCGAGAAACCGACGGCGCCAACAGCAACAACGTCGGCGAAAAATTGTGCAAACACAAGTACTCCTCGTATCCGTACTGTTACGGTGAAATAACGACGGAAACACGGGGTGAGACGCCTGAAAGATCGCGAGATTGCTTTTACGAGTATATAACTAGTATATCGATTTTTTAGCATATTCCATGAGATGAAATTCTGTAGAATATTCCATCGTATAAAATTCCAAAATACATCGTATGAAATTATAATACAGTTGAAACGGCTTATAACGTATGTATATATTCGTGTGAGCAATTTTTGTACGATGTTGACCAATCGTTTAGGAATGTTTTGCCGAAATTTAAGTTTCGGTGTCCGTTCAGTCGTTTTGTTATAAGATAGTAAAGTTGAACGCTAACGTATCGAACTTAAGCAGTTGGAAAATTGAATTTTGATAAATTGGATATAATACCCGCTGCAAAACGTTGAACTACAACAATGTTCAGACGTAACATTAGTTTTGCTTGGCTCTTTCAGTTTCTTCGTAGACAGTTTCGACAGTCTACGAAATGTCGCCAAATGATTGTATAAAATTGTACGATATCGATTCGCGTTCCGGAAATGCTAAATTGTTGAGATTAAAAGAAATCATAATTCGACGGCTGATCGTACGGGACGTATCCGTTTTTTCAGACAATCATCACGACCGTTCGCACAACGATCACGAACGGCCGGCGACCATAGACGAGGAGAAGCCACTAACCTCGAAATGCAACAGCGTAACGAAGGGGAAGGAGAATAACGAGGAGAAGATAAAGAAGCGGAGCGACGACTGGCACCTCGAGGGCAACGAGAACGGCCAATTGAAGGTCACCGGTAAAATTGTCTCGCCGAATATCGCGAACAGCGTGGGTATCGTTGAACCCGAGATACACGAGGACGCCGCTCTCAACGAGTCCGAGAGTTACACGGTGATAATACGCGAACATGAGAACAAGCATCACGGGCACACCCATTCGCACGGTCACGTGCACGCGGCGCCGGATTCAATGTCGAGCGTCGCTTGGATGGTCGTTATGGGTGATGGCCTACACAATTTCACGGACGGCATGGCGATCGGCGCGGCTTTTGCCGCCAACATTGCCGGTGGTTTTTCCACCGCTATCGCTGTCTTCTGTCACGAATTGCCGCACGAACTCGGCGACTTTGCCGTACTTCTCAAAGCCGGTATGAGCTGGCGACAGGCTCTCTTCTATAATCTTCTATCCTCGGTGCTCTGCCTCTTTGGCATGGTAATTGGAGTTCTACTAGGTGCTACACCAGCCGCCACTAGCTGGATCTTTGCCGCGGCTGCTGGAATGTTCATATACATTGCCCTCGTTGATATGGTGCGTTTGCTTTCACCCTTATTTCTTTAGCTGTAAGCCATTTTCGTGTCAACACTTTCGATGCAAGTAAAACGCATAAAATTTGGACATTAAGAATATTGACTTCGAAGAATAAGGAACATCCTGATACGCGTAATTTTGTAGATAGGAAAATCGAGAGTAAGAGAGATACGAAAATTTGTTTCTTTGGAATATTGATAAATAAGCCTCTCGTCAAGTTTATGCTTATATCTTGTGTATATTTATAAAAAGATGATGAAATTCTCAGATTCCGGAACTGTCGTCCAGTCACTCGGAGGAAGGTGGCTCTCATTGGGAGTGCTTACTGCAGGCACTTGGACTACTTATCGGTCTTGGTATAATGCTGATAATCGCGCTCTACGAGCATGACCTCAAGCACATATTTAGCGATTAAAGAGGGAGGCCCTCCGTGCGCCATTCGCATTCGATTGTGAGAGCCCAAAGTTACGCCGGCCGCGCGTGACGGGAGTACGAACGTGAAACACCCGTGAAAAAGCCGAAAAACGTCCGGTCTACTTTTCACGTACGAAGTACGAAACCGGCAACGAGGGGGGGGGGGGCGGTAAGAAGTGCGGTAGCGTCGGTGCGACGAATTTCCGATGGTGCTACTGAGTATTCGAAGCATCACACATGGACACACACACACACGACACATGATACACACGTATATATAAAACATGTCGAAACGCCCAGTTTAATCGTTCGTTCACTGGTTCTCGTTTCTTTACCGAACGGTCATGTCCTTTTTTTGCAAACCGGTGATTTCAATTGTGCAAGCTCCCCGGTGATTTCATTATTAACGCGGATCGAATTAAAATTTCACTTCGATAATAACGAGAGTAATCAATGCGCTTCGAACTTTTTTCTACTCCATTTTCATTTTTCGTCTCAGAATTTGTTTTCGCCGATTCAATTTCCAAAACGAAACAAAAAACACCCTCGCTTCTGTGAGTTGGTTCTGTGAAAACGGGAATTTGAGAGATTGAAAAAGAGATGCGAGATTTTGTTCGTTGATGCGAGGGTCGAGATTGCTTCCTCGCGTTTTACATATCGTTACTCATAGCTTCTACATTGATTTTTCACGTTCGCGGTTCAACGAAATGCAGTAATTTCTGGTAGATTAAAAAATGGTGCGATCATCGCGAACGAAATGGAAACAGAATAGAGACATTTATTAACATTTCATTTGAAAAATGACGTTCGATGGTTCGGTTCTTTGTACAGAAAATGGCGTTTCTCTTGCGGTGCACGTTTCTCTCGTACATCGCGGCGCAACGTCAACGCGTTAGAGACTCCTCTTGACCCGCGCTTAACTTGACATTGTGCGAAAAATATATATACACACACACATACACGCATAACGTTAACAAATGACTCGGTGCTACTTCCAATAATTGCATAATAATTGCGGCCAGGTGGATTCCTTTAATGTCCGGCGGAGATACGTGTTAATATACAAAGTCTCGCTAATCTCGCGCCACGGATTTGAGGGGTTCGGCGAACTGTTCATTTTTTTTCTTCTTTTCTCGCGTACAACTCGTGCCGACTTGTTCTCTTAGCGCGTAAAGTTTCACCACCGAAACAGTATTTTTTTAACGTTTTTCTCTTCGATCATGTTGTACTTTTTTTTTGTATGAGAATAATATTCGTGAGCTCGCGAAGGATCTTTCAGCCCGATCGACGTACTCGATTTCTTCATCTCTGTCTCTCACTTTCTCTCTTTCGTTAAAGCCATCGAGAAAGACGGGAGCTCTGATCCATTGATCGATTTTTGATCTTACAATTCCTCTATCAGTAATTGTGACATTTCGAGGCAGCTCTTCCTGTTTTAGTGATTTTTTTTAAATCGTATCAAACTCGTTCTGTTAGTAGTTGCGAGCAATCCGAAAAAAACGAACCCAAACACATGAAAAAATCGCGATATCATTAACGCATCTCCTAGATATTCTCAGATTAACACATTGGCTACTGATAGCTTTCAAAGTGTACGGTCCGACTCTCACGTATACGTTACAGTCGAAATCGTTTTTCAATTCGAACGAGTTTTCCCGTTTAATGGGAGACAGTCGTTTGTGCCGAATACCTTCCTTGCATCAAGATTTTCATGGTCAAAAATAGAACTCACTGATTATCGCATTTGAAATTTGAACGTTGGAGATTATTCGTCTTAAGTAGGAAAAAAACAGTTTCGACGAAATCAGTATTATAAAATTATATCTGAACACCCGGAATTGAATAAAATCCAAATAAATCTTAGTAACGATCACGAGAAAAAGACTGTGATTGCTTGTTTTGTATTTTTTGGGTTTCGAATGGTCGTTCAGAGGAACTTTTAACTGATACGCTTCGAGCCAGTTTTTTTTTCTAATTGAAACTCGATCTCACACTCAAATTTATTTATTAGCAAACTCTATTTTTCATTGTAAAAGAACGGTTGGAACGAGGTCTTTTAGTTAGAACTAGTTTTAATTAAGTAAAACCGTTAGAAGTGAAAACCGGTTTGAACTGTGCCACGTATATATATACGATATTTAAAAAATACACAAATGAGAAGAGAAGCTCCTAAACTACACGAATGCTACGTGAAAATTTTTCGAAAGAACAATAGTGGGATTCGAGACTAAAAATCGACAAACTCTGAGCAATTTTATTTGTTTTTTTCGGAATGCGCCGAGAAAAAAGGAAGAGAGAGAGAGAGAGAGAGAGGAAGAAAGTTGGAGTTTTGAACTTATCGCCTAACTTGTGTCGGATGTACACTCATAATTTGCTGCCAAGAGGAAGGGAGAGGGGGGGCGGAAGAAACTGAGAAAAACAACAATCTATACACGTGTACTATACTTCTCATTAGTGTTTATCGGATAAGGACGACGTTGTATCGTGTAGATGAGAACGAAGCGGAAAGCAACATGACTCATCGATTAGTTAGAACGATTCATTGAAAATTCAATTTCGCGTACGCTGTTCGTCTTCTCATTTTGCGTTCTCGATTGCATTTATTTGTTTTTAGCTCGATAGGATACCTTTTTTCCGTTTATGGTCCACGTAGATTCTGGAGTTTTCAGGAAGAAGGAAATACACTTATTATTGATTATTGAATGGATTGATACGAGCGTAACGATATATTTGTCATTTTTTAACGGCGATACTATCCACTGACGTATCGTTGAACTTACGAATTTTTGTCATCGTCGTTGAGCGAATCCGGCTTTTTTTTTGTTTTCGATTAACGAGAGAGATTTTTGTTGTCTCTTTGTTTTACGCTCGAGTCTCCGATCGGAGTATTCGGACTTAATTTGCTAATTACTTAAAAAGCGAGCTTCGAATGTATGCTCGTCGATGCGGACCGCGAGCGAAGAATATATATTAGCTGTAACAATATCTAAACTATATAGTTACGATAAATATACTTTTGTACGTAAACAAACAAACGAACAGAAAAAAACGATAAAAAAAAGGATGATAAAACGATGCCGAATTCTCTCAGTTGTGAAGATTTCTTTTGCTACTTGCACGAAATTCTCGCAGTATGCTCGTTATTGCGAATTTTAATCGTTCGCTCTTGCGGTCAGAGCTTTTTGTTTTTATCGAAAATCTCATGAATAATTAATGATGTACGGATGAGGCGAAAAACGCGATACTTCCGGACCGGGCGAAAAGCATCGCAATTGTACGCGATAAATGGTCGACTGTGAGAAGAATACGCAAAATGACGAGTTTCCTATAAATATATATATATATTTTTCTTTTTCTTTGTAATAGACGAAAGTAATAAAAGAATGACTGGTTTCGAAGTGGATTACGACGAGTTCCTGTAAGCTTCTTTTGCCTGGCTGAAAAATTATTTTGCCTCGGTTAAACCACCCGCTGTATTCATCAAACCTTCAGAGCTCCTTCCAGTTATCACTTCCGGTTCCTGTCGATGACTCGCGGCTTGGCTGAGCAGCCCTTCTTATGAAAAAGCCCAATATTGGAGGGTCGAGAAAACTTATTTTTTTGAATGAAGATTTTTTCAACGCGATATCTGTGTGCTACCTGAAATATGGAGAAAAGTTCATACGGATGAGCTCGCTCGATTCTCATAAGATAACTACCGCCACGAGTGCCAGAGTACGACATTAAAAATTCACACAGCAAAAATACCAGGTTGGTTCAACTTCGCACCCGGCACACTTCAAGCCCACCCCCCCTATGGCCGTTTTGTGGCATGAAATTGGCAGAAATCCCGTTCGCCGCCGTAACTCACCATCGCGGAACGCTCGTAGAGTCCTCGATTTCTAGGTTATCTTCAGCAAAATGGTAAATATATTCTACGAAATTAACGCGAAAATTGAATTAAACGTTTACCTCAGCTGAACAAAATAACAGTAACGAAAATATCAGGTGTGACGCTAAGTTGGCACGTTTTTGAGGTTACGCCAGTGTCAAACAGTCTGATGACATTGCATGTTTTGTAATGTGTACATTAACTAGACTGGACAGATTTGTAAACGATGAAGAAAATTATTTTCGATTATTTTCTCCAGAGTATCTTCTCCTACAACGGTGGTGCGATAATTGCCATGAAGGGCAAAAACTGTGTGGCAATAGCGGCTGATCGTAGATTCGGTATTCAGGCCCAAACGATAACTTGCAATTTTCAAAAAGTATTTGAAATGGGACCGCATCTTTATCTCGGCTTACCTGGTCTTGCGACTGATGTTCAAACTGTCATGGAACGCCTCCGCTTCAGGCTCAATCTATACGAACTGAAGGAGAATCGACGTATGAGGGCAGCAACATTCAGTTCCGTAGTTGCCAATCTCCTGTATGAAAAGCGCTTTGGCCCGTATTTCGTCGAGCCCATTATCGCTGGACTTGATCCCGTTACTTTCGAACCATTCATCTGCAACATGGACCTCATTGGATGCATCGACGAACCTGAAGACTTTGTTGTCGGTGGAACTTGCACTGAACAACTGTACGGCATGTGCGAATCTCTCTACGAGCCCAACATGGAGCCTGACGACCTTTTCGAAACTATTAGCCAAGCTCTCGTCAATGCTTGTGATAGAGACGCCATCTCAGGATGGGGCGCGATCGTTCATATAATGTGAGTTCACTGCGACTGGGTGTTTCCAATTAGAAAGAGACAGGGTGGGGATTGTAGTTGGTGAAGGTTTTCCAGATATTTGCAATTGGCCTGTGAAGTACTCGAAGAAGAGACAGTTTTCTCTGGGATTTTGCTTTTTACCGCTAAGTCATTTTTAGGAGCAAATGAAACAGGTCAATTTTCTTTATTTCTGATTGGTGTATCGAAATAAGTATGCTGTGATTTGACACTATACTGACACTATCTTGATAATCACTTTTAGGTTGGTTTTTATTGATATATATTGATAAACTGGGAGTTATATAGAAGAAAAGTCGCTATGGCTACTCTGTCCAATATGTTTTGGCAACTTATTTTATTTTGAATTAAAAATTACCAAATGTAATTTTACTATCGTATTGAAAATTTCTGGTGACTGGGTATCTATTCGAAAGTATTTAAATTACGAAATTAGCAACCTGTAGAAAAGAGCATTCGATTCTATAACAAAAAAGAAAGGTTAATTCGATAAAAAGTTAAACTTCAATTGAATTATACATAAAAGTTACATTTAAAAGTATTAAATTGGATAACCATAGGAAAAAATATACATTTTTAGGTATTAAAATTGACATAATAGGTTATAGTCATACAGCAACGAATCGAGTTGTCCAAATTCCGCGCTTACACAGCTTCAAACTCGTGTATTGTTTTGTGTCTACTTCAGAAAACCAACGGCAGATTTTTGTTATCAGTAATTAATTTTTATACAAATTTTGATCCAAGTTTTTATTAATATTGATTCCGAACCTTAATTATGCTAGTGATATGATTCTTTTTGCAGTGAAAAGGACAAGGTCACAACGAGAACCGTCAAAACCCGTATGGACTGAAAAGCTCTCGCTCTTCACCACCATTATTTTTTTTTACTCTACTGGAGATCCGGATTGCTCCTCGATGTATCAAGATTTATGTAATAAAGGAACTAAAAACGAGAAACCTCGTCTATTTCTTCATCACAGTCAATTTCCTCCGTGGCGATATTACTCATTCGCCATTTACACAGAGTTATCTACAATAGAATTTCGAATTACGCAACGACAGAGGTCACGTGACAGTTTGTTAGATGGCCGACGCAAGGCTGCCTCAAAAACTCGGCGCTAGTTAGCTCGCCGGAAATCGTATTGTTTTAGACGGAAAATGACGACGATATTTGGAACAGCGTTGTGCAAAAACTTTCAGCGACTCGGGCTCATCACTAAACGTACGTAATTGTGTTTTTTCTCCGCTTAGCATAGAACAAACATCTTCCATCGGACCATTAACCTACAAACTTCGGATTTAACCTCAATTACTCTTTTTTCTAATGAATGTTTTCTTTATTTTTTTTACAATGAACATAAATGAAATGATACACAATAAAATAATAGTCAAAATGTTAATGTCTTCTAAAAAGTTGAGCTGAAAGTCATCTTGAAAGTATACTGGTTGAACTTTTGCCACTTCTTTTCCAGCACAAGTTTATTATATGTTCTTTCCACACAGTATAAGTCCAATGATGTTCAATCAATAGCGACGTAACTTGGAATAGCAATATTCCAATTTACATTGCCATTTTCCAATTGTGCAGACGATTGGAGTTTAGCAGGTTATCCTGTTTGTGGTTTTTTTCTTGACCAGATACTGTCCATGGCCGGTTTTGTTCAACGCATGTATCCAATGTGAGCACAAAGAGTCCTAACTTTCTGTGCGTTTTTGGAGCCGAATCGCGAGCAGCAGCCGCCTACCAGCCAAACTTGCGCGTCACATTTGCTCAGCCATGCGTCAACATCGACCGTGGCCTACCACCACGCCCATCATCCATTAGCCAAATAAACGAGTTCCCTCTTATCAATCGGATATCGACGATCGGTGAGCCGCCGATGGTTCACCATACTCGCGAGGACTCCATCCCTGACACATCGCTGGAATTGCCAATGGCTGGAACAACGACGGAGAAACGCGCTGTAACTGCAATTGTCATAAGGCGACGCAAAATGAAGAAGCACAAGCGGATAAAGTTGAGGAAGAGAATGAGGGCCTTGTGGTCCAGGCTAAGACAGCAGCGAGAGATGAAAAAGGAGAAAGCCTTTCATGCCGAGTTACTAGCACAGATTAAAAAAGCGCAGAGCTTTGATGCTAAGGCGTACGTCGAAAGTCGCTTCGCGAAACTCGACGAGGTTCGCTGGCCCAGCAAGTATCGAGGAGTTCACTTGCCTGAAGCACAAATACGCGAATTCCTCCGCAAGGACCAAGAGAAACGTGACAAAAGATACAATAAGCCACGTCTCACACTCTAACATTTTTGGCTAACTTAACCTTTTGAGCTCTACGGACGCATACATGCGTCTGGTGAAAACAATTGCAAGGGCGCATTTCGTTCACAGCGATCGTCAATGTTTAACCGCATGCCGCCCATACGGACCTGAGGCTGAGATTCGTTAGACTCCTAAGGGTTAATGAACGAGAATAAAACTAATAAAAAACTGAAGACTAACTCACCAGTAAGAAATTCTTTTCTGTCATTCGTACTAATGGGAAACTTCCTTCAAGTGATTATCGAAAAGTTAATAAAAAGTAGAAACTTTTTCAGCCAGATTGAGCCAGAGGTCAACATATTTAAGTCGGGGCGATTACAGCATTATGGGTATTAATTTGGACCCTTTGATCGATTATCGTTATCAATGGTATTCTTCCTATACCAAAAATATCATCCCAGTTTCCTCGAATTTGTCAATGTTGAGTAGCTCAAACAATTTTTTGAATTTCTCTCTTGTAACCTCTATTGCAAATGCATTATCATTGAAGACTTGTGGGAAAAGGAACTGGAAAAACGGTACGACGTAAGACGAAGTTCTATTTAAAACTGCTTCATTATTTTTCTTTTTTTTTTTGTAAAAAAATAAGTCGCTCTTGCTCTCGTTCAATCACTTAATCGTCTACTATTTACACTCTTGTCTTTCGCTGTTTGGTTTAAAAAACTAAGCGCGCATCTTGTCCTTTTCTTGGATGCGCATTAGAATTTTGGCCATTTATAGTACACTTTTATAAAACAATCAACGATATGAACCGCGATGTTTACATATCTCGATCCGTTCCCACACCTCCGCTTACATGACAAGAGGTGTTTCGATACCTCGTTGATCCGATACAGGCGTAATAAATAATATTCAATAGGCGCGAAAAGATTTCAAAAACATCATTCGCAAATGTTGCGAAACATTTTATATAAAATCAAGTCTAAAATTCGTTGCTATTATTGATAATCGTTCGTCTCGGCTCGCAGCCACGCGCGCGATTCGTTCGTGACGTTTGTGGACGGTATGAGAGTGCAACAAACAAACAAAAAATTGTATTTGGTCGTCCGTTTGGGTTTGTTTATCGGAATCTTGAAAGGATCCAGATTTTCAATCGCGAAAAGTCTGTACGTTGCGGATTTTTTGCGACGAAGAATTGCCACCATGCCAGCACGCATGCGCTGTCGTGACTGCGAGACGGAAGTATCCTAGTCGTTGTCGTTTGAGCTGACTGTGAAGAAAACAGGCCGGAATGTATCGGCGGCGCTTTTCACGAGTAACAAGCGCCGCCTACCGCCATTTCTCGCAGTTTACAGATGCGTCGTTATTAGACGCGTCACAACTGAAGCACCAAACATTATAACTTATAAAACATTGCAGAGCATTGTCAGGCTTGTGGAACAATACAAGCATCTTAAAATTGGAAGGTACTTCCGGTATCTCCGTAGTGGGAAGTCGTTCGCCTTGTGCGTTACTGGGCGGCCATGTTGAAGCTTCTCATCACAGAACTTCCATTTTGCTTCGCGATCCACGCGGCATCCTGGTTTCTCGTTACTCCGATGTGTTGAGATACCCGTACGCGAGGTTTCTTTCTCGATGATACTTCCTCGTCGATAAACCGTGTCGGATATTTCGTTACTTGGGCAAAACATCACTCTTCGGTAGAACGAAGATTTGCTGTGCTCTTTTTCGTCCCGGTATCGTTCCAGTCTTCAGCGAATTGTTCCTACCGGAGAAGTAATCCTCGATCTCTTGTAGCGACTTGTTTTTAGTTTCCGGTAAGCAGATGTAGAAGTACAAGGTGCCGAAGAAAGAGACGAAGCCGTATAAGAGAAAAGTTCCGTATCTGGTAATGGCAATGCACAGCAGCGGATAAGTTTTAACAACCATGAAGACGAAACAGTGAGCAGTCATGGTGGTCAAGCCTCCGATTACGCCCCTGACGGCTACCGGATAAACTTCGCCGATCATCACCCAGGGTATGACGAGGAAGCCAAGAGTGCAGGTTATCGTGTAGCCGAATATACACACAATCGGTACCCAAGTCCAGGTCGGCTCGATCGAGGCCGCGCGCCATTGCTCCAGGAACCACATATATGTGCCCAGGGCGAGCATCGAGAGACCGCAACCCAGGGATGAGATCATTGTGAGAGGTCGTCTCCCGCATCGCCGGCAGAGCACACAAGCGGCGATTGTCGACAACAACCTTACGACACCTAGCGCCACGGTGGCCACATATTTGTCCATGCCCGCTTTGGATTCGTGGAATATATCGACCGCGTAAAAAGTTACAGCGTTCGTGCCCGACCACTGATAGATAGCGAAGTAAATGAATAACAGCATGTAGGGCTTGATCGCGTTAGGCTTGATAAGTGCCGCGAAGATTTCCCGCGGTCCCGTCAAACGCTTTATGTTGTTTTTTTCCGAGAAGTTTATCAACGCGTTCATCTCCGTATCCAGGTCGTAAGTACTGCCGCGAAATTTTTGCAACGCGACTCGCGCCGCTTCTGGTTTGCTGCGCGATATCAGGTAGGACGGAGTCTCCGGAAATACGAACATGAGGATAAGAGCGAGGAGGGGTATCAGGCCGCTTATCGCTGCACAAATGTTCCACGGGAGCATACTACCGAGTGCGTATTCTATAAGGACACCCGTGCTCACACCCACGCTCGACAATGCCGTCAACATTCCACGCAAATGCGGCTGGGTCACTTCGCTCGTGTAAACACGCGCCGGCGCACCCACCATACCCGAACCTAAACCCACGAAGAAACGCCCGGCGTAAATGAATTCCACGTCCGTCGCGAACGTTATCAGCAGCCACCCCAGCAGTGCTGGAATTTCCGTTATTATCAATGAACGCTTGCGGCCCAGAACGTCCATCATGTAGCCTGACAAGAGACAGCCGATGGGCGTCCCAATTGATGACATGCTCGCTGTCGGGAACAACAAAATTCATATTTCAAGGTCAAGGTGAGACGCGAAGCGAATCGCAGAGATGTTTTGATCTCTTTTCATTTTTTTTCTCACCGATCCAAGAGGCTTCGTTGATGCCTATCTGAATGGCACTGTCGGGTTGTCGCAGTTGCGGCAGGGCGATGGCTGAAAAGCCAAAAGTCATGCCGGTGTTTATCGTCCCAAGCTGGGCGACGAAAGCAGCCAGCACTTGCCGCAGCGCACTACCCCTTGCTTCTTTCTCACTTTGGTGTTTACTTCGCTCGCTGTTCTCATTTGCACTAGCCAACGCTGCCTTTTCATCTTCCAACAGGGTTATCGAAGCTTGCCTCTTCGTCTGGATCAAATTGAAACCATCCTCCAGATTGTTTTCCTTCTCCTTCGTCAGATCAGGGAGATTCTCACTGGAACGAAAGGAATGAAGAACGAAAGGAACGTTAATCAACATCGATCATGAGCCGACAGTGCTACAAACTATCGAGGAAGGAAAACCGATTATCACGTTACCACTCTCAAAAACCGTAAATAAGGAATAAAAGGGATTTGATCAATAATTGGGGCCTGTTACAATCCCATCACAGGGATGTAAAGCTAATAACGTGAAGCTAACGACCTCAATCCAAGAAAATTAAACTATTTTTTGTTCGGACTTGTTAATTCCAGTACTTACAAAAAATAAAAACGATTAATTAATTTTGCCAATCCAGGGACGACCTTAACCCTTCGAACATTGGTTACCATAATGGCGAAATTTTTAGTCGTCATGTTCTAACTTGTTCAACGAGAATTCACAATGTGCTCGATCTTTTTTTTATTTTTTGTTACTTCAATAACTTCGTTTTTTTTTTATTTTTTGTTTATTATCTTCACTAATACGGAAACTCGGGAAGACAGACGACCATTCCTTTTAGTCACGTCAAAACACGATTCTTTTTTTATCTCGTCTTTTTTTAACGATCGGTAGCCGAGAGCAGTATTTTTCCCGATAAATGTGTAACGCGTAATCACCCGCGGTTCGCCTGGAAGATTTACACACAAAGTGGACACGCCGTACGTCCACTCGGAGCTGTACGCTCACAAGCATTTTTCTTATTGTTTCTTGTTCTTTTTTTTTTTTTCTTCAAGCCTCGTTCGCTCGTCGCTTCTCAACAATGTGTGCACACGGGATCGGCGTTTATTTTATTTTTCTTTCATTTTAATTAGATCCACTTGTAAGGTTTAAGGGGCTTGATAACACGTGCCGCATGCCGAGGCACTTGCAATCGGCTACGATATAATAACCCTTGCGTATCTTCTAATCAACGGATGTGCAACGTTACGTATCTATACGAGAGTAACAGGAAATTTGAGCTCGTACTCTTTTCCTTTCTTCTTTTTTTTCTCTATGTCTCACGATCGAAAATTCCTTCGGTTTCATTTTTATTCGATTCCTTTTTTATTCAGAGTTTATCATGATTTTTTAAAATGTATTGAAAATATATATGTACAAACAAATGGTGAATGAGTATACTTAAAGAAACGCGTATCAATACTTCTTTTTTTTTGTCAAGTTTTTCGAGACAGGAAGAAAAGTCCATCGCTTTTTAAAAATTTTGTTTCTTTTCAGGTCTACATGAGTTTGTATGGGTTTGTATATTAAAAAATGTGCTTTTCTTAATTGAAATGGAATTATTTCGATGTTTTGTAAATTACTCAAACAAAAATTCATATAAGGATTAAAAAAATTCGAAAAAATCGTTTACATTCGGTTTTATTTGTTCAATTCAAATGCGAGGATAGAAAAAAGACGTACCCGGACAATTCTTTCTCTACTTCAAAAATAAGAATATCGATGTATCTTCTTTTTTTTCAACGCAAATAATCGAAACACGATTTGCATTGAGTGACGTCAGGATTTATTGAAATGCTCGCTGGTATTTAATTATTTGCATTAAAAATAGGTTAAAAATTATCAAAAAAAGATTAGCTATTTTTTTCCTTAACGCAATAGATAATACGTGCATACCAACGAAGGTTGCATTTTTAAAACAACGCTCGAGGTATTTATACGCAAATGGAATTTTGTACGTTTTTTACATTTACGGCGGAAGATAATTATTCCGAGGTGAAGAAATTCACTTTTTTATTGTTACCGAACGGCGAAGACGGTTATTTTTCGTTTGTCACTATAAAGAGGTAAAAAAATAGGGAAAACACGTTTCGCAAGGACGTGAAATCCTAGAGATTCGAGAAGTTACGAATATTTATTAAGATGTTGAAACGGACCGATTGGCTTCACGTTTCTTTGAAAACAGACGAGTGTTCTTTGCATTTCGCAATCAAGAAACCAATTGTCGAAAAAGACGTTTCCGTTCGGGATTATTTACACGCTTCGTCATCGTCGCGAGAGAAAAAAATCTCGTAGGTTTCGCATTTTTATTTATTGTTTTTTTAAAATTATTTTTTTTCTTTCCTCCCGCTTATTTACGCGGTTGTCCCTCGCTCGTGTCACACACGTATACATTTTTGCACAATGCCACTGTACAATTGCCCTTGCGATTATTCCGAGAGTTCAATGCGGTCGATTGACCTTCCGCGCATTCTCGCGCTGCAAGTTAAAAAATATTATTTTTATTTTTCAATAATTCCCATTGGTTTTTCACGATCTCGTTGGGCCATTGTCAATGTCACTCGCAGCTGTTTCCTATTATCGGAATTCTCGTTGAAATGCATTACTCATTTCTTTCTTTTGTTTTCCAAACGGAAACGAGTGGGCGAGTCTCAGTCGAGGCTCTAAAAGGGGAAACGCTTCAGCTTCCGGAAGCGGTAAATTAAATCATTATATTCCCTTTAATTCTTTCGTTATTTTTTGCTTCACCCGATATCGATTTTTTTAGGGAATCGGGGAGCCTCTTCGTGTTGTTTTTTTTTAAACATTTTTTAGTAAAATGATTTTGAGTCGAAACGGATGAGTAGATATTTGTTTTTTTTTTTCAAATTATATACATATATATTTATATTAATTTATTGAAAAGGGTTTGTGGTTTAGAAATTTTATAACTTTGTTCGAGAGCTTTAGAACGTCAATAGTACCTTTACGTTGTAAAGTAAAAATAATATGCGAAGTAATAAAAAAAAAAATTATAAATTACTTCATGAATTATTTGACAGTATGATTATGGGAATACTGGGGTTTTCTCTACAAGGCATCTCGGAGAAACGGTCGTTCTACCTGTTGGCGTTCAAATTTGACCCCTCACGGTTTCCGGGGCAAAACGCGGTCGTACACGCTTTTGTCGAACAGACTACGCAATTGATGAAATGGTCGAAAAGTAACGGTTCAATGAAAACTTGAAGGTAAACCATTTCGAACGATACCAAAGGAGATCCGCAAACAGTCTTAAGAAATTAGCCCTCAATAAACAAAAGTGAAATAAAATGGATTTTCAAGGACTAATATTAGTCTATAGCCCTGTGTAATTCGTTTTTTGTTATAACATGGGATATGAAAAATAAAAACTTTGCTTCTGACAGTAGTCAACAAATCCCATTAACATTTGTTCCCGCTATTAGGTTATGAGTTTTAGTGATTTTAATATGAGATGAAACATACTTCCGGAATGTTGAATTTATATTCCTTAGGTGCACATGATCAGGGATTT
>JAPYZJ010001389.1:0-36129 GCA_030522765.1 Ophioninae sp. B BG-2022a | reverse complement strand
ATTTTTTGTTTTTCTTTTTTTTTGGTAATTTTTTATTTTTCTTTTTTTTTATTATTTTTTTGTTTTTCTTTTTTTTGTTTTTTTTTCTTTTTTTTTTTTTTTTTGTTTTTTTTTTTTTTTTTTTTTTTTTTTTTTTTTTTTTTTTTTATTTTTTTTTTTTTTTTTTTTTTGGTAATTTTTTTTTACTTCAATAATCGTACAAGATTGATTTTAGACCGAAAATATTAGTCAAGAATTTGTAAAAATTTTGTCTTCCTCAACGAATCGGCGAAAGAAAAATCGGAGAAATTGAAATCGATTTTATTTACGTTGCATTGTAACGATGCAGACTTCAACGTCATACGAAACGTCGAAGATGCCCGGCGTACACGAACACGCAGTGCATTACAAAATGTAAATCCGTCGAGCTCCCCTATGGCGGGCATAACGCGGGCTTCTCGTCGGACTTGTTCCTTTATTTAATGAACCGGTATTAAGAGCAAACGTCCTCGGACTCGTACGTGCACAACGGCATGTACCCATACGCGTTTACCTACAGGACGTTCATTAATGAATTTATTTGTTATTATTTATTCATTTTATCCGATTTTATAAAATCTTTTATTTATTAATTTGATTTTATAAAATTTTGAATTAATTTATTTGATTTTATAAAATTTTTAATTAATTTATTTGATTTTATAAAATATTTTATTTATTTATTTCATTTTATAAAATATTTTATTTATTTATAAAATAAAATAAACTTTAATAAATAAAATGACATTAATTTATATGACGCGAATACTTTAATTTTTTAATTTTGGGAAGTAAAAAAAATTGTTTACAATACCAAATAAAAAAATTATAGTTTTCCGATGGAACTGAGAAAAAAGAAAAAAAATAACATTTCTTCGTGGAGTTTAAAAATGACGCAAACCCCGGCAACATGAAAATTGGTCGGTTCGAAACGATGAGTGACCACGTTTCTGGCTGATGAAATGAAATCGATGATATCGAAAGTCATCGACTCATCGTCGCCAAGGCCTCCCCTCGTTACGAACGGGGCCAATTTATATGCCGTCAAAATCTAATCCAGCCACAGTGACCTGTAGAAGTGAAAACACCCAGGCATATCTTGTGCCGTCTGCGTTGATCAAGGACGCGCGTGTGTCCGAATTTGCAACATCAATAATAACAACAAAAAAATTGTTACGATAAAAAGCCCTAGCAAATAAAAATTCGCATACCATCACGCACTTATGAATGGATTACGAACAGTACGTTCACGAAATTATCGTTTTTACGAAAATTGTTATTTTTTCCTCTTTTTTTCACTGGGTGAGGGTACAAATTTCGAAGGATCAATTTTCAGATGGAACAAAATGTCGAATTCGAAAATGACGAATGTCCGAATGTAGATAGATCAATTTTACTAGAGTCTGTACAGTCGAAAATAATAAAATTGAATTTCGAATAATTTGTTTGGGTTTCGAATTTGGGTTTGTTTGGGTTTCGAATTCGAAAATTTCGAAAAACTAAATTTCGAAAAACTAAATTTCGAAAAACTAAATTTCGAAAAACTAAACTTCGAAAAACTAAATTTCGAAAAACTAAATTTCGAAAAACTAAATTTCGAAAAACTAAATTTCGAAAAACTAAATTTCGAAAAACTAAATTTCGAAAAACTAAATTTCGAAAAACTAAATTTCGAAAAACTAAATTTCAAAAAACTGAATTTCGAAAAACTAAATTTCGAAAAACTAAATTTCAAAAAACTAAATTTCAAATAATTAAATCCCGAATAATTAAATCTCGAATAAATAAATCCCGAATAATTAAATTTTGAATAATTAAATCTTCTTTATTTTGAGAATTCAGAATTCCCTCGTTTCGCCATTCAAGTAGTTTAACATATCGAGGTTTCGATATTCTGACCCGCACCCTTTTCACTTTTTCGTACTCGTGATAATAAAAATGATAATAATATTGCTAATAGTATTAATATAAACAATACTAATTATCATATTATAATAACAATATTTCAATCAATAGTCAAAATAATCATTATCATTATGATGATAACGACGATTATTGTTGCAGTCATTTCGCAGGCTATCAAAACGTTGCAACTATTACGCGACTCGTTACGAGTATTCACGCAAGCGCACACACACGGAAAATTTCTACGGTATTTTTAATTCCAATCGGCAAAACAACGTGAATGTTTGAGTATTTGAGCGAGATAGACGAGAGAGTCCACGAGAGGTAAAAGTAGAAAGTTACGATACGTGGAACTCTACGATGATGTTTCGTCTAATGTGCACGACTATGTGTGTACGTATCTGATAAGGCTCACCTTATTTGTTTTTTACTACAAAAAAAAACTATGAATGTTGAAATAATAAACAAACAAACAAGAATAAATAAATAAACAAACCCAAACCAAAATGTTTATTTAATCATTTATTTAATAATCAACGTATTAATAATCATTTTCGTTCAGAAAACAATGTTTGATATTAATTATAAGCTTTTTTGAAAAAAAAGCGTTGTAACTTCGTACAAAAAAAATTTAAAAAATAAATAATCTTCAATTTTTAACTTTTACATATAATTAGAATAAAGATTTACTAAGTAATATTGAAAACATTTTTTGTTTTCGAAAGTTTTAGTACATCGAAATTAAATAAAAGTTAATCTATTATCATTTAAGATTATTTATATGAAACTTATTATTATTGTCATCTATACCTTTAAAATGTTTTATTATTATTTTTATTATTATACAAACTTTTCTTTTCGATTATTAAATTTTTTAAATTATTTCGTGTATTATTCCGATTATTGCCCGAAAGTGTATCTGGTTACTAAATTTATCATCATATAATAAATAATATTTATTAATATTAATTAATATTAATAAATGTATAACAATTCTAATAAAATAATAAATAAATAAATAAAATAAAATAATCGTAATAAATCGTAATAAATAAATACGTAATAAATTTATCATCTCTCTCCCTTTCTTTCTCTCTGTCTTTTTCTACTCTACTCGTGCCATCGTTTTTCAATTGTTGAACAATCCCATCTAACCTTGCCTCGTAAAGCGATAACGTAATTACGTTATACGTGACAGGGGCGTTAACGGGCACAGCTCGATGCTTTTACGTTCCACGAGTAAGGGACGAGCTTCAGAGAGGGGGCTCAAAAAAAAAAAAAAAAAAATAGGTGTACAGAACATACGAGAAATCTTCGCAACAAGCTTGTGCGCGAATAATTCTTCGCTCGTAGTGAAAAAAGAAATTTCGTTCCTCAGCAATGACGCTTATACGAAATAGAGGAGTCGGGTAGGAAACCCGAACTTCGAGGGACCAGAAGGCTCAAAATTCCGAATTTGAATATACCGAAATTACAAATTTTGTAAATGTTTGGGTTTGCTTGGGTTTGTTTAAAGTCAAGCGTTTTAAATTCAAACTAACGAACCCAAACAAATCCAAATAATTTTCGTAAACTGCGAAATTTGTTTGGGTTTGTTTGGGTTTAAAATCAAGGGTTTAAAATCAAACTAACGAACCCAAATAAATTTCGTAAACTTTTGCGAAATTTGTTTGGGCTTTAAAATCAAACTGACGAACCCAAACAAACCCAAATAAATTTCGTAAACCTTAGCGAAATTTGTTTGGGTTTAAAATCAAGGGTTTTAAATCAAACTAACGAACCCAAATAAATTTCGTAAACTTTTGCGAAATTTGTTTGGGTTTTAAAATGAAACTGACGAATCCAAACAAACCCAAGTAAATTTCGTAAACCTTTGCGAAATTTGTTTGGGTTTGTTTGGGTTTAAAATCAAGGGTTTTAAATCAAATTAACGAACCCAAATAAATTTCGTAATCTTTGCGAAATTTGTTTGGCTTTTAAAATCAACGAACCCAAACAAACCCAAACCAATTTCGTAAACCTTTACAAAATTTGTAGTTTCGGACTGTTGAAATTCGGAATTTTAAGCCTTCTGATAAATCGAAGTTCGGGTTTCCTACTCAGCCTCATAGAGAATGGAGGATTTTTACGGCCAGAGGGAGGGGGGGGGGGAGGTTGCACATAATGCGTCTCATTTGATAATCAAATCGTCTTCGGAATCTTTTCTTGAACTTTATCCACTTCCTCACTTGTCGTTTTATTTATTGTTTCGTCGACGTTGTTTCATTTTCTTGCCAGCTGAATCGACTAGCCTTTTGTTTTTTTCTTTTTTTTTTTTCATTGTTCGCTCATGTTTATTTATACGCGAGGGAAGACGCTCCCCGAGCGTACGGAACGCTTCGAAGTCCACCAAGAGTTCAAGCTCTTTCCGAGAGTAATGCTTCGAAGATCGGTTTTTTTTTCTTTGTTTTCGGATTTGTAATCGGTAGGGTCTTTGACACGTGGAACAACGAATTCGATCGATGATCGAATTTATCCATTGTTCAATTCGCGATTATTCTCCATTTTGTTGTTTTTGACTCGTTCACTCTTTTATTCTTTGTCACGATCTTGCACGAACTTTCGTACAAATTTTTTACGAAATTCGATGAAAAGCCTCGAAATTATTGAAAATGAGATTTTTAAAAATAATAATAGAGATAACAATAATAGTAAAGATGACGAAACAGAAGATAAGAAAAAAATGAAGATTGAAGAGATAAGAAAATTGCAGACAGGAATCGTAAGGTTGGAGAAAAATAAACATAATAATAACAATAATTTTTAAAAGAATTGAAAAATTCTTGATTAATAAAAGTGAATTTCTTTCGAGTTCAAGAATCGTTAATTAACAAGCTTTATTGATAAGCTTAAAAAATTATACGAAAAGATCTTAAATACATTTTTTTTCTGATTGAGAAAATTATTATTATCGATAAGGGTGAATAATTATTATAAAAAAGTGATAACAGGGAAGAAAAAAAAAAGGATAAACATACAATTATATTACGATGATACAAATAATAAAAATAAAAAATGTCCTAATTGTGAGAATAAATAATATTAAAGTTAAAAAAATAATAATATTAATAGTAAAAATGACCTTAACTAATAGTAAATAATAATAATAATAATAATAATAATAATAAAATAGTAATAATTAAACGATAATAATAACAGTAAAAACTAGGAATAACAATAACATTGATAACGATAATAATAACAATAAACAATAATAATTAAGATAAAAATTACGAATAAAAAAAGAATAATAAATAACAATAATAAAATAGAAATTACAGAAAGCATAAAATCAAATGTAGGAAAAGTTCGATATAAAGGAGCACTGGAACGGAGAGAAAAGGATGGAGAAAGGAAATACCCACACGAGGGGGGGGGGGGAAAGAACTCCTGTTACACAATCGTCAGAGTACATTGACATTTCGCGAGCTGTGCGGAGAGCTCAAAGATCGCAATTTTTATTCGATGGCATAATTATGACTGCGAGAGAGAGAGGAAGATAGAGAAGAAGAGTTCCAGCGATAGAAGCACTGATAAAAAAAAAACAGGCTTGACCCGGATCGATTATGTTAACCGTTATTATGTGGTCGCACCCGCACATCGGGTCAGTGCAATGTTCGATCTTGGGCGACGATTTCCCTCGTTAAATATATCTCTTAGTACGGGGTCGATTAGTCACCTAACGTTAGCCATAATTTTTTCATTGTTAACTCGAGCTCGCTCTTATCGCAATTTTTTTTTTTTTTTTCGAGGATTTTTAAAGAGATTATAATTTTCTGTAGAATTATTGAGCGTATATTTGAAAATAACGAATTTTGTTTTATTCAAGTTTTGGAAAAAAAATGGTTTTAATGATGGGAGCGAAATAACAAATCTTCGGGAAGAAAAAATGTTTAATCTGTGTTTTATTAGCTATAGAAGTACGTAGGGATTTTTTTAAGGATTTTTTTTGGATTCTATTTAATCAGACTTTGTAAAAATGATATACGTATGAAATTGAAGGAAAATAGAATTTTTGAAAGTTGTTAATTGATAAATTAATAATAATTTTTCAATAATTAATAATAAATTTTTTTTCGAGGATTAAAAAAGGAATGACAATTTTCTGTAGAATTATTGAGCGTATATTTGAAAATACAGAATTTTGTTTTATTCAAGTTTTGAAAAAAATGGTTTTAACAATTGTGGCGAAATAACAAATCTTCGGGAAGAAAAAATTTGTAATCTGTGTTTTATTAGCTATAGAAGTACGTAGGGATTTTTTAAAGGATTTTTGGATTCGATTTAATCAGATTTTGTAAAAATGATATCCTCATAAAATAGAATAAAAATAGAAATTTAAAAAACTCTTAATTAATTGACAAATTAATAGAAAAAAAATGTACATTTAATAAAAACAACCTTCACGTAGTTTTGAAAAGGCGTCACGTAATTCTGAATCTAACTTTAACATTTCCACTTAATTCATGCTTTCGTGATCGATAAAATAAAAAAAAGTGATTTTGCGAAAAAAAAATGTTTAACCCATCATAGTCACCGTAGATGGAATCGAAAAATTCAATTTTTCAATTCGAAAACGGATTTTGAAAATTGGTGAGGTTACGTTTATTTTTTACGTGTGAGGTTATGTTTAAGCGGGGAATTCCCGATTACATCGATATTGCGTGTACGTTTTTGCGGCATAGTTCGCCGTGGCTCAGAGCGAGAGATAAACTAACTCGGACTGTCTTCGCGAACGAAACTGACGACCGGTTCGATCCGGTTCTCATCCCGGTGGTAGTCACCCGCGCGGGGCATCCACTTGCGAACTTTATCTCGATTCAATGCGCGCGCTCCGGTGCTTCACCGACTTTGAGCGCGCGTGGTTCATCTTTTTTTTTTTTTGTTTGGCTTTGATCGGTGCCATTGACACGTCGAGCGGGCCCGGACTTTGCTCTCTCTCTCTTTCGCTCTGTTATATTGCGTTTTTTGATTATTTTAGGTTATACGGCGTTTTTTTTGGTTATTTTTGGTTTCAATTACGTTTTTTTTTGTTATTTTAGGTTATATTACGATTTTTGGTTATTTTTGGTTTCAGTTACGTTTTTTGGTTATTTTTGTTTCCAATTACGTTTTTTTTTGTTTCAATTACGTTTTTTTGGTTATTTTTGGTTTCAATTACGTTTTTTTGGTTATTTTTGGTTTCAATTACGTTTTTTTTGGTTATTTTTGGTTATATTACGATTTTTGGTTATTTTTTATTTCAATTACGATTTTTTGGTTATTTTAGGTAACATTGCGTTTTTTTTTGGAATTTGGTTATATTATTGATAAGTTATTATTTTGTTAAACTTTATACATTTATTTTTTGAAATTTTCGTTTTTTCTCAAATTTACTAGATAATATCATGCATAAATATACATTTCAGTCTTTTTCACCGTTATTATCCAAAATATTAAAAATATCGCTTCACTTCCGTCTCATTCGTAAATTATTATTAACCATTCCATTTCCTACTTTCATCGAATGTAAATAAACAAAAAAAAAACCAAAATAAAATATTGTGCAATCAAACTCCGATAATTCTGTATAGAATAATCCAAATGATAAGAAAAAACGCGATAAGGATCCTATTTTTATCGAATAATCATAACGAACGATTGGAGCTCATCTTCCCTCCCTCCCCCGCCCCTCTTTTCTTCGTTTCTCGTTTTATCGGGCTGCAATTATATTCGAAATTGATACGCTCGTTATCAGACGAGAAACGCGATCTCCGGCGCTCGATATTCCAAATGTGTAGTCTACGCTTACCCGGCGCGCGTGGAATCCCGATCCCATCACGTGGCGTCCACATGATTTTCCCCCACGATCTACGTACCTCTGAGAGACACGCGTTCTTTTTTTTTTTTTTTTTCCTTCAAGTAGACGTTTCGCTGGATATTTCAGTGTCAGAAATCATGATTTTTATTATTATTATTATTATTGTTATTGTTATTAGTTTTTGAGAATTTATTTTTGGAATTTTCGGAGCTTTTTGAGTACCACGAAATATTTCGATGACTCATATTGCAATTGTGGTAAGTTGCCACAATCACGCCATTTCTCACAACGTATATAATGCACGCGTACGTCGACGATCGTTGGGACGGTATAAAAAGTGAAAGGAGCTGAGTACACGTGCACCGGAACAGCTGATTTTGGATGATGTAAATTTGTATCGATCGTCACCATCCCTCGACTCGCCAGTTATTATTTATTCATCTTTATTCTTTGCTCTCTCCGGGCTAGACGAATTTTCTTGATTTTTGTCTTCCCGAATTTTTGAAATTTTTATTATTATTATTATTATTATTATTATTTATTGTTATATTTATTGCATTATTATTATTCGTTATTTTTAGGTATTCTTTTCGAACATACGAAGACTTTGATCGCGATCTTTCGGTTTTTTGAAAATCGATTTTTTTAAATTTTAGAATTTCTGTTGGTGGCTTCTCTGATTTATTAATCTGATTTATTAATTGATGGACAGTAATAATGAATATTTTTTAAAAGTAATCTTTTACAATACTAATAATAATATTATAATAAATAATAATAATTAATATTATAATAAATAATAATAATTAATATTATAATTAATAATAATAATAATTATTATTATTAATTATTATTATATGAGCATAATTATTTATTTATGTTCATTATAAGATTTTCTATTTTATAATAACAATTTTCGATCTATAGGTTTTTCCCATGTACACTTTTTCGCGTGCTGTTGAAAATTTGAGCCGTGTCTGACGCACTTTGGCTCCCGTTAGCAAAGAGCGAGAGTGACATATGAAAATCTAGGGTGTCTCTAAAAATAGAGAGGGAACGAGGGAGAGTGCGAGAAGAGATCGTGCACAGTTGTGCGACCACTTCCTTGCTCCTTTTTCTTCCTCCTAGAGTAATCTTTTTTTTGCTTCTCGAGATATACCATTTTCCCGTGTCCCAATGATAGATTTATCTTTACTGTACAATTGTCTCGTTCCACATCGTTGCTTCAATAAAAACTCAAGGCGAGGTAAACTTTTTCTTTTTTTTATTTTATTACCCGCGGAATGAAAAAGTTTGAATTTATATAATTTGTTTTTTATTGGTTATGTGCAAATTTCATAAATTTGTTTCTTTTTTTTACGTTACGAAGAAAAATACAAATTTAACGAAACATAAATCTTCAGAAATATTAAAAATTAATACAGAAATAAAAAATGTTTTTTTTTTATTAAAAATGTTAATGTGACCAAAAAATAAAAACGTCTGTCCGTTAAAATTTGTTTACAAGCTCTTGCTTATTTTACATAATTATTACATTATTAAAATAATTAGGAATGTTTACAAAAATAAAAAATGGGAAAAAGCAATTTTCGAACTTTCGCTTTTTCGATTTATTTTTCCTTTTCTCGCTTTCTCGTTTGTTTTTCCTCGTATTCACGACGCTTCCCAATCGTTTTGTAATAAAGCCGACGCGAACTTGACGAAATCGTGTCATGGACGTGCGCGTCCATCGGACGCGTGCTTCCCATCGCGTACATGCGCACCCAAATGTTTCGTAAAGGATGCTGGAGCAACACACCCATCCGCTTTTCGATCTCACGGGGTTCGAGGTGTTGCGTTGTCATATAACAACGTTCACACGAATTGATTGCCAAAGCGAGACTCCCCCCCCCCTCCCATTCCCCTGTCCAAATAGAGTCTATGTCCTTCTATTATATTTTGATTTTGATTTTTTTTGCATTTTTTATTTTTTTGCTTTTTGATTTTTTGATTTTGATTTTTTGATTTTTGATTTTTACTTCGATACGTATTTTACTTCGATACGTACGATTTTGATTTTTACTTCGATACGTATTTTTGTATTCTCAAATTAAATCATATTTTCATTTTAAATAATGTTATTAATAATATTTTTTTTTATATCTTTTTATTCCGTGTACACCTTTGTTTGGGTTTGTTTGGGTTTGTTTGGGTTCTACATTATTTCTTTTTTCTTCCGTTTTTTTTCACTTTTTCCACTTTTTTCTTTGCATTTTCAACACTGTTTTATTTTAATAAATATTCGACCTTAATTATCTATATTTAATATTACGTTATTATTTTTTATATTTAATATTATTATGATCAGTAATAATAATATTTTTACATGAAATAATATTGGCTGAAACTTGATCGATTTTTTGTTTCGTGTTCGTATCAACAAAAAGATAGTTTTTTAATTTTTAATGTTAATTTTCGATTTTTAAGAAAAACATGAAAAAGGGCATGATAAAAAGGGAATTTTCGTTCAAGAATAAATAATTGTTGCGATAAATAATTGCACTAAATATATTTTCAAACCTAACCGATCAATCGTTTATTTCTTTATTTATTTAATTTTTTCTCTCTTTGTTAAGATTATTATTATTATTTCCTTGCGACCACATGAATTATCGAAACGACCATTGAATCGATGGCCGCCAGGTCCGCCCGAGAAATCGTTCGAAGCCCCCGCAATGGCCCGATACAAATTGATTTTCAATCGAATCCGACCTTTGCGCTCCGATAACGGAAAATGTCAAGAGGTACTCTCCTACTCTCTCTCATTGTGTGCTAATGAAAGTCACGAAGTCCAGGAAACGTTTCCGACGAATCGCACCTTCAGAGCGTAGTTTAATCATTCCCAAGAATACTGGACAGTTCGGAGTGGACTTTATCAATCCTCGAAAATACGTAGGTGCCTTCCCTCCTTCCTCATCGCCTCCTCTTTCTCTTTATTTTCTTTGTTTTTTTAGTTTCCTTAGTTTTTTGGTTTCCTTTTGAGTTTTTGGTTAATATTTATTGTAAAAGAAATTATTATACTTTTATCTACTTTACATTATATCGAAGTCGTGCTCGTATCGTATTTTTATTTTATATTATTTTGTTTTTCTAGTTACTTTAATTATTATTAATCTATTATTTTTATGAGTATTATTATTTACGATTATTTTTGTGAAAGTTGTTACCGTCATATACAGGGTGACCGGAAAGTCAACCTATTTTTTCAAAGGGGTTAATAGTAGAGGTCATTTGCAACAAAAAATGTCCCATCAACTGCGGGTCGAAAATTGATGGTTATTGAGATATTGATGTTTTTATGTTTTCTGAAGATTTTTCTTTCTGCCTGAATTAAAAAATTATGAAATGAATACGCTATAATAAACAATGATCTGATACTTTTTGGAGAGACCAAGAGTTAGCGATTATTTAAAAACAACATTTTGAATCCAATTTTTACATAACCTGAAAATTAAAATGCCAATTTTCGACCTCCAGTTGATGGGACATTTTTTGTTGCAAGTGACCTCTACTATAACCCCTTTGAAGGAATAGGTCGAATTTCGGGTCACCCTGTATATTTTTTAAGTTTTCTATTATTATTTTATTACTGTACAAACTTTTTCTTTTTTGGATTTTATTTTTTTATGTTAATGTAATATCATCATCGTCATCATCATCTATTTCGACCCTGCGCCCCCAGGTTCGAGTGGACGTTATTAATTGTTCGACGAACTCTCGCTCGTTTCTCGTCGTTTCGAGACTTCAATACCTTTTTGTTCTTGCAATTTTTTTCTTTCGTTTTTTTTTTTGTACCGCAATTGACGCGTGCTGGAAAATTTTCGCGACTTCGTTTATGCGCATTTTTTTTTTTTGTAAATTTTGAAATGGAAAAAAAAGAAGAAGAACGAATCAGCTGTTAAGTATCGTGCGTCATGAACGAGTAAAAAGTATTTACCGATGATGCGCGTGCTCGATCGTTCGTTTTGTGGAAGAAGTTCATTTGCAATGCAAATTATACGGGCTGATTGGAGGGGGGGAAAGTTAATTCCAATATCGAGGGAAAAGAGAGGGAGAGTGCAAGCAGCACGCGCTTGTTATGTCATAACGACAATGGCAACGCTAATGGAAGTGTTGAATCGATCGTTTACATTTTAATGTGGACACACTTTTTTTTTTTTTTTTCGTTTGTCACTCAACACTTTTACGCACGCGGTTCTGCAAATCCATTGAGATTTTTTTAAAAATATTTATTTCTCTATTCGTATTTGTTTCCCGAGCCAACACGATTCGACGTAAACTTTGCACACAATTTACATCGTCGACGCTTTTCCACTTCTTTGGACAAATAGACTTTTCTTTTTTTTTTTTTTTCAATTTTTCTATTAATTTTGCCTTTTTTTTTTGCATCTGTCTCGTTTGACATTCCCAACTTGCGTCAGCACGTGGAAACCTCGGACGTTTCCGTATTTGAATATTCATAGTTACTGAATGGTCTCTTCGCGTCCCGTTTGTCCACTGGGTCCGTGGAAAAATTGAGATTTCCTCTTTTTTTTTTTTGTTTCCGGTGAGCGGGGATTTCCGATAAAAAATTTACATATCCTCGGAGGTGATTCAAATTGAATTTTCTTGAATAGGCAAATTCAATTGAAATCTACAAATTCGATTCATTTCGAATGAATTAAATTTTCAATCAATCCCAAAGAATTGAATTTTCAATTAATCCCAAAGAATTGAATTTTCAATAAATCCCAAAGAATTGAATTTTCAATAAATCCCAAAGAATTGAATTTTCAATTAATCCCAAAGAATTGAATTTTCAATTAATCCCAAAAAATTGAATTTTCAATTAATCCCAAAGAATTGAGTTTTCAATTAATCCCAAAGAATTGAATTTTCAATTAATCGAATTTGTCGTTTGTCTGAAAAATATTGTTTTCAGAATTAAATTGATCTTTACAATATCTACCGGAAAACGAACCATTTTTTAAACGAATAATTGCCAAATAAAATCGTATAATTGAAAAATAATAATTTTCGTTGCGTTCCAATTACGAAAAGTTTAACCCTAATATATCGTGGGGAAATTCGAGGTCGATAAAAGTGAAAACTACGAGACGTTTCCAAGCCGAGATGGTCGAGGAACATTGAAAAATTGTATGGGTCTGCGCATGCTTATTAAAGAAATTAACGAATGCGGTCGGGACGACCTCGATCCACGAAGTTTCTCTCTCAAATCCGGTATGCGGAGGAGGAGAGGAGAAAGAGGGAGAGATAGATCGATAGATATGTTTGATGGTGCACTAGAGAAAGACGTCGAAAAAGAGAGAGGGTGAAATATTGCATTATTATTATTCGTGCTCTAGGACGAAAGACGTTGGCATTTTACCTTCGTAAATCGCGCAGTAAAAGTACGAAAGAAAAGTACATGAAAATGAAGAAACATCGATAAACAAGTAAAATGACATTAAAAAAAAAATCGATATCACTCGGAAACCCCGGAAAATAAAACACGAACGGATGAATAAAAACCCAAAACAAAAAAAAAACAAAAAAAATAACAAGCAAAAAAAATGCTAAAACAGAAGAAAAATATATAATGTAAATGTAAAAGCAGTAAAAATGCATTTAAGTACCGCACAGAAGTATTTAAAAATCCGTTAAGAGAACGATAAAAAGCGAAAAAAATTCAATTATCGCAAATTAGTTATTAAAAAAAAAATACAATTAAAAAAGCGCAGAGAAAAGTAAACTAACGTTATAAACGAAAAAATAAAACGTAAAGTGAGAAATAAACGACGCAGTAAAAAAGCCGAAAGAAGAGCATTAAAAATGTAGTAAAAAAACAAAAAAATACGAGAGAGAAAGAATTCGATAAATCTTCAAGTAATTATTCAATGAAAAATGCAATGAAAAATAAGTGCGAGAATAAGAGAGAAAAAAATGCTATAAAAGATACGGCAAAATGCAGGCAACAGAGTATTAGTAAATTCGCAAATGATTTACTAACCTAATTATTATTTTGCTATTATTGCTAATTATTCACATATAATTAAACTTGAAGGTGATACGACGACGATAAAAGTCTGTATACATTTTTTTACACACGCAATATATAATATGCCGAAATTTGATGGTTACGAGGTGTCTACGTGATCACTTTTATAATTATAATAATCGAAATACGAAGCATAATTTAAGTCGTTGGGATCTCACTGCGAGTCCAAAGTCCGCGACATTGAGACTTTAACGGTATTTTGAGAGCCACGTGGGATCAAAACGTTACGATTCCGGGCAATTCTCGTGAGTCCCGGATCTCGCGGGCGCTCAAGGATCGTCCAGGCCCCGAGTAACCAGTTTTTGAAAGAAACGTTTCGATGTTCATCGCCCATGGGGTCTCGGACTCGAAATTGGCTACTCACGTTTCCAAGCATCGATCTTTTCTTAATTCCAAGATTTTTCAAAATTTTATCTTCGATTCCACAATACAAATTTTTTAATGTAAATTTTTATTTATTAATTTAATATTATTATTAATTTAATATTAATTTTATTAATTCGCGGAAGTAAATATTAAACATTTTAAGTGTTTGGGTTTTAAAAAAAGATTAAAAAGATCGTTTAAATTAATGTTTATAATTAAAACCAAAATATATGCTCAATTATTATTGTCACGTTTTGCATGTTTTTTAAAAATAATTTTTTTCGCTTGTCGCAAAAATTTGCACGTAGCATCTGATTAGGATTCGAAAAAAAGCATTGGATCGATAATCGTATTTTGATTGGATTAAAAAAAGAATTGTTGAGCGATTGAAGATACGTTATTATTGTTTACTCGCATTCCAACGATTGTTTCGACAACAGGGACACATCTCGAAGCTGCAACGATGCAAAATTCGTGCGTTCGTCAGCACGACAAATCCGCGATGCTTAATCGTACGAAGTATTTTCGAGGAAAAAAAAAGAAGCTTTTTATAATGTTTTTTTTTTTCTTCTAATTGTCCCTGATTCGTTCGTGCGGAAGCGGACGTATCGGATTGTCATTGGCCATGTCGCGCATTCGCTGTTTCAGCTTGCTCAATGACTCGCTGCCTTTTCGCGACCTCGTTGAAATTTCCTAACGGTGTTTTTTTTTCTCTTTTTTTTCTTGCCATTAAAACGATTTTTATTTGCGCGCAATAACGAGATGATTTTTATTTTCGCGTTCGTTTGAACCGAAAATGTAAACTCGCATTTAAAAATAAAAAAAAAAAAAAAGAATGGTGATTTCGGTGGTGACGTATTAAATTTTGGACGACGGGCGAAAAAATGATTCAAAGTTCGCGAGGAATAAAGATTTAACGGGAAAGGTCACGGCAGTGATTTCTTTTTTTTTTTTTTTTTTTTGGAGTTTGAATTATGTACGAGCGGACTAAATCGGGGATTCCCGATGACGCACTGTAACATTTCCAGCCTCGTACTCGGATTACGAATAGAAAACCTGTCCCCTTAACGTCATTTTTTCCTCCTATGAAGTGTTATCAACTAACCATGCATACGTTGTTTCCGAGAAATAATTACGTAACGATGACGACAAGTTTCGAGAACTCCGATGCATCGACACACGGATATGAAATTTTCGGTCAAAGTTGAAGTGAAATTCGAGAATCTTCGCAAACATTTTTTTTATTTCACGTTTTTTTTTCTCATTACGTTTGTATACAAATTAAAATTGTAGATTTCAGTAAGGATACGTAAAAATGATTCGAATTTGTTCGTAGTCTAGATTGGGCTAAAAATGTTCAGCTTTTGAGAATAATTTCTTTTCGTCATTCCAGCTGCACAAATTTCATTTTGTCTGCCTTGTTGCTTTTTTTTACAATATACTTTTTTATTAGAAAATTTTCATTGAGTTGGAAATAAAAAATCATGGAATCATTTCTCGGGATTTGTCTTTAGTGATTTGCAAAAAAAAAAGTGCGAAATATATGATTGTGCTTCGTAATGAAAATAAGGAATTTCAAAATCTCTTATTTTCGAATTCCATTTACAAAAAAGAAGGCCGTTTTTTAAAAAAACCTTTTTTTACGAACACAATTTTTGGAGGATTCTTTTTACAGATCTAAAACAAAAGTTACATTTGACAATACAAACTTCATCATAAAAACAAATGAAAAGTCATTTGACAATTTCTGATTTCTTTACGAATTATTTTCTTTTACGAATTATTCTTTCTTTACGAATTATTTTCGAATTCGAGAGTACGAATTCTCGTTTCTTTACGAATTATTTTCTTCATTATTATTAACGAATTAAGTCACTTATTCTTACCGATACCAATAATATCTAATTATAACCGATTCTTTCGTAATTAACATAATTTCCTCTTTGTGATTTTGCAGAACGAATCTGCGTAAGATCGCCCGCCACGAGGAGCCCGAGTTCAGTAACGCGAGTATACTGAACAGCATGGAGAAATTTGTGAGAACGGTTAGCGAGATGGAGGAGACGATATTGGTGCCATCGAGATTATTGGATCTATCGGTGGGTGACGCGAGTGACGTCATATGCCAAAAGGGAGGAAAGCACGTTGGAACGATAAAGGAGACGATGCCGAATACCGATTTGTATCATTTGTACAATATCGTGAATCAGACGAAGCTCGAGTTGCTCTGGTCTCAAAAATCATCTGAGGACGAGGACGAGGAGAGATTTGAGAAGGAAGAGGAAAGCGACGATCGTATTGGAATCGTCGTTAGTGGACCGATTGACAATCGTCGTTTGAAAGTAACGACGTTGCGGGGATCCGCGGAAAATACGAGACTGGGACACGCGCGTTGTCCGAGCACGACATCGATGCAGAGCGTTCAGAGCGCCGCTTCAACGATCTCGAGCTCGTCGGATTCGGATTCCGATATGGGAATCGAAAACGATTCTGGCCTCGAAACGGAGGACACGACGAGCGATCGGATGGCAAATCTAGCCGCGGAAAACTTCAGGCGTCATTTGCGAGGTCTTCATCGCAGCATAAAACGTATGACCCAAGCAGCGGAATATCTAACCCTCAGATATCAAGCGGACGTTGGTGGGCCGGCTTGATTTCGTCTCGGAAAATCCTCAACGTAACATTCACGAGCTACCTCTGCATCTTCTCCAAACCCAAACGACAGAAGCGAAAAACCCTCAGAGCCCGGAGACAACGATTGAGGAATCTGAATCCTCAACGAAGAAATGTCCATTTTCGATTATTATGTTCCCGTTACACGTTCGATTCTTACGGGAAGAAATAATCCTCGAGTTTCGTTCGATACGCTTTCTTCGCGATCTTTTTTTTTTTCCTTTTTTTTTTTTTTTGCTATCGGTGCACTTTTCTGATATGTACAGAGCGATGGAAAGTCGCGCAGGAAGCGAAAACGGACTCGGCTGGTACGGTTCTCGATCAATGACATCGAATGTAACGCGATTTTCATTTGCTGTCTCGAGCGGACGATTTAAAGATTTCTTTCCTCGACGACAGGACCGTTAAACGCTTAGTCATCTCTGTTTTATATTATTACTCAGTTTCTATCAACTTCCATTATCGGACCATAATACATTTTTCCAAAGTTTTTCGCTCTCTCGCCTATTGTCTTGTATATTGAATTCTCATCCTCGCAGGATTCGAGGAACTTTCACTCGTTGCTCCCGAAAAAAAAACAAAAATGGACGCTTTATTTCGAGTCTTGGATTTACTTTTTTTTTTGCTCTGAAGTTTCCGGTCCTTTCGCGAGAGTTTAAAAAAGCGTTATTAGCACGAGTGTGAGTGACGTCGATGTTGCTTTTTTTTCTTCGTTGTCTCGCACCAGCACGGCTTTTGCCATTATTCGGACGGCCCTTGAAAATGGACATTTTTCGTTTTTGTTGTTTGCTCGCCGCGGTTTTCACGGAACGAATTTTTCACGTACTACACGCGCAAACTGTCTTTTATTGGCGTTGCTCTTTTTTTTTTTTAAGGAAATTTGAAGTTGTATCTAAGGTGCGCTCGTGCGATTTATGGATATTGTGTACGAGTGTATACGTGTGTATGTGTGTGTGTGTGTGCGCGTTTCAATTTGATAATGGAAAATAGAACTATTTTTTAGGAGAGAGAGAAATGAAAAGCGAAATTTGCGGGATCACTGCGATCGATTAAATGTTTCTGATCTTTACTAATTATCTAGACACTTGTATCTTTCCCGTTTTCACGAAAAAGAAAAAAAAAATCTTTCGATCCGTATTTGCTTCGTTAGAAAATTTGCATTATCATGATCCTGTTTCGAAATATCGAAGAGCTTCGCGTGACGAAAATGAGTACGAAAAAAAAAAGTGATTTTTATGCGATCAAAAGACGCGCCGATCGCCAGCACGAGTCTCGCGAATTCTTTTTCTCTTCGTTTTGTAAAAATCGATGTAATCTCAACGGTGTCCATTGATCGCGAATTATTTCGCATCAAATTCCAAGCAAAAAAGTGCAAAAGCAAAAAAAAAGCCCGACGTAAAGATGCTCGGAGAAGAGAAAAAAAAAGGAAGAGAAAAACGAGTCTTGGGAATTCTCGCAATTCCGTCGCGCTCGCTTTGCCCTCTCACTCTCCGGCGGTCCACCGCGTATCTCTCGCATCGGCTCATCGTAATTGAGCAACACGAGTGTGGCCTCGGCGTTGTCTTTCACACGACAAAGATTTACCTAGACGGTTAACGTGCGCACGTGGCGAGTTCGTAAAGAGATTAAAAAAAAAAAAATTATGGAAAAACCGAAATCCTTACGTTCCTAAAATCTAGAAAAAAGAATGAAAAAGTGAGAGGACGAGATACGAATGCCAATTTGAATGTTTTGTTTGATCAATTTTTGCGTTTTGGAATTTTTCGTTTCACGAGATAAAAAAAAAACGAGATAAAAAAAAAAACGAGACAAAAAACACCAAAAAATTTGCAAACCCGTCGTATGGAATCGAATGTGAAACATTGGAGTCGTGAGGCAATCCAAAAACAACAAAAAAAAAACAACGATAGTTAGGCAACGGACAATTTTGATAAATAATTGGAGTTTCGAAGGGCCGGGGGTCGTGTTGGAGAAAGTACACACGGATTATACACAAAACACATAAACACAAACGCACGCGCGCGAGCGCGTCATCAAAGTGTACATGAAGCGAAGAGAATTGAAAATGAAGAAACGCCGGGGGTCGATGTTATGTATATAGAGTTAGACTCCACTATTATTTATTTTTTATTACGCTGTAATTTTTAATGTACGAAACAAAATGTATTTATGGTCGCCGCGCGGCGATCCCTCGCCGCTCGCCATACGGGAGAATTAAATTAGGAAAATAACTAGATAGATCTATAGACGAAAATGGATCGAGGAGCGAACTGTGGAACGGCGAACGAAGTCGAAGCGAACAAAACTGAACGCCATCCGCGCGGCATAAGGAATTTAAAAAAGAAGAAAAAAAAAAACGAATTTTTCCTCAGCGAATATTGATCACGTCGCGCGACGTCCTATCTTGGTCGGCAGCGAAAATGAAATGGAAAACCGGCTGAATAGAAAGGAAAAATATAAAAATGAAATAAAAAAAAAATTTTAAAAAAACATTACCTTGTTACGAAGAAAATTGTGTAAGAAAAATTCTATTGTCTCGCGAAAAGTGATGAATAAAGAAATACGTAAAAAGAAATAAAAACGTTTGTTGGATATCAATAATTTGGGGTCTGGGTTTCGTTACGTAAGATTGAGGATAAAAATTGTCAGTTTTGCAATGGAAACCGATTCAAGGAGACTGATATTCTTTCCTTCTTTTTTTTAACTTTTTTTTACTATCGAATGAATATACATTTTTCTTATATCCTTGGTTGAACGACACTCCAAACATACGTGAACATTATCGACGGAAGTCCGAGCACTCTTCGTAAATTCAAACTCGATGCCCTTGTAAATAAAAAATTACGAAAACGTTATTCTCTCGCATTCCGAGCCGTTTTGATTCTACAACCGAGCACTTCACAACCTCATTCAGATTTCGTTCATTCGAGTCGAGTAATATCGCATTTTCGAAAATGCTCTTTTATAAAACAAAGTGAGTAAAATGGGGAAGAAAAATAAGAGGAATTGCACATAAATCGCTATTTTTAAATATTTGGAGTATAAAAATCGTGCTATAAACAATCGTTTGCCCGGCCACACAGTGGTTGAAGAAAGACAATGAGAAAGAGTGTTTTTTTCCAATTTGCGGTTAATGAAAAAATTTGCTTTGTTTTTATCGAGATGTCAAACTTTCATTTCAGTTCGAAATTTCGTAGTTCGCCCACGTTTTTTGCTCGTTGTGCAGATATATCTATCAATGGCCAACATTACGAAGGGACATTGAATCGTCAGAATGGAACGAATTTCGTTTTTTCAATTCCTTTTTTGTCATAACCCAAAATCATATTTTTCACAATTGTAAATCGTCAAATAAAATTCCTAACGAAAATGCTTGCGCGTGACTTTCGTAGGTCAAGATAACGAAAGAGCGTTTTTAAATTGGAGAGAAAACATTTTCATACGAGAATGGCACTGCGTTCGCTACGTCCCCCAATATCGGTAATTTGCACCAATCTCTCGCATATATCAGCGAAAGTCTCTCGTAGCTTCGTCAAACGTTAAAATATTTTGGTAGCGAAGAAATCGACTTTTTTTTCATGCACTCGATAGAACGATCTTTCGTTTCTAGGAATGCAAATTGTATATCAATAATATTCGTAAAATGTTCATTTCTTCTCTCGGTAATAACGGTTACGAATATTTCCACGTGAGGGAAGATTATGTATATCAACTGAGTTCGATCTCCGAGACGAGTTCCTTCAGGTTCATGTATTCAGGATCACTGCTGAATATTTCAAGTAGCTCTTTGAACGTCGGACGATCCTGAGGCGCGTAAGACCAGCAGCTCTGCATCACGAGATATACGTGATCCGGACAATCCTGCGGCTTCTGAAGACGCTCGCCTTTCTCCACGAGCTGTATCACCTGCGAATCCATTTGCATCTAGTTATGAATGATGATTGGCAAAAATGTGTATTTTTATTCCGCAGCTCTGAAGAGAGCGAGATATCCCAGCTCGGTCGGTATGGCCGATTGAGATAGTAGATAACTACTAGATTTCATAAACGAAAACGTACGTCGACTCCTCGTCTGTCACCGTAAGGCTGCTGTCCGTACGAGAACATTTCCCAGAGTGTCACTCCGAAGCTCCAAACGTCACTGGCGTGCGAAAAGGTCCCGAAATTGTACGATTCGGGAGCATACCTGCGACGATGAGGAAAATCATGATAGACATTTTTTTAATTTAAATTAATTTAAATTAAATTAATAATTTATTTTATTTTATTTTATGTGCAAATTTTCTCTCGATTTTAAAATTCTTAAAACTTACGACGTTTTCCATTCCTAGTGTAGACATACCTTACCTCAAATATTAAATTATAGGATTGAAGTTCGCATACTTGAAATACAAGAAAATTTATTTTTACGATTCTATGATTTCAATATATGATCCAATATAACATTTTAGAATTGTGAATCTTTGAATAGAATCGATAAATATGTTTACGTAATTTTTTTAGCAGCTGTGAGAAATAAATTCGGGATCTCATTTTCGATCCCAAGGTTTTTCACTGTGACTTACCATTTGATGGGCCATTTTCCACCCTGCGTAGCTCTGTAATAATCGCTCGAGCCAAAAGTTCTCGATAAACCGAAGTCGCTTATTTTCGCTTGATGCCTCGAGGCCAACAAAATGTTTCTAGCCGCAAGATCTCGGTGTACCAGTCTCATTTCTTCCAAATACATCATCCCTGGTTCGAGAGAACGAATTAATGACTGAGTCATGAAGCAAAAAGTAAATGCTTTTTAACCCACCACTGGCAATTTGCGCGGCCCATATCTTCAACTCATAATTGGGATTAATTCTGTCAGAAAATTCGAGTAGATACGCCAACATGGAACCCAAAGGCACCAATTCTTGCACCTGAAATACATTTAGGATTTTAGTAAATTACATTTTAGTAAATTTACTAATCTTAGTGAATATTTTTTACATTCAGGATTTTAGTAAATTTTTCGCATTGCGTTCGACTTTTTGCCAAGTGTTTAAACAGTCGATGAAAATTTGAATTCCATGAAAAATGAAGAAGTACGTGTTACAATAAATCGAAAATTTTATGCCGCCGCAAAAAACACCCTAAAACGCATAAATGCATTACCATCAATAAAGGTGGTCCTTCGGAGAAACCGATCAGTCTGACGATACAGTGGTGTTTGAGATTCGTCATGAGACGCGCCTCCCGCAGGAACTCATCGCGCGTCGCATTGTTGTGGGACTCTCTGAGTGTCTTGATAGCCACAGATTCCGAGGTACCGTTCGTATTTATGTAAACGCCCTCGTAAACCGCCCCGAATTCACCTTCGCCGAGAACCTCTCCGAGGATCAGGTTTTCACCGGGCAAAAAATCTACAAAACAAAAAAAAAGCAATCGCAATAAAAATACACGATTTATCGTATCCTCATTGTACGTTGGAGTTTACGATTCTTTTTTAAAGGCAATTGTAGGAAAGTCCGTGTTTGAATGCATTATTGTTATTATTATTTTATTATAAATATTATTATTATTATTATTATTATCGTTATAAATATTTTAAATAATTGGTCTAACCGTGAATACGAGGCGCGACTTGATACGTCATGTTTGGGTCGACTGACATTCTCCTGCGCTCCGGGACCTGATTATTCGGCGTGTGAATTTCCGGCTTGAAGTCCATTTGGAAGGTGATGCCGTGGCAAGGTGACGAGTACGAGAGAGACGAAGTTTCCGGAAGTGTGGGATCGGTGTATCCGACCTTGGGACAAGAGGCTCTCTTCTTCGTCAATGTATTCTGCAACGTTCGTTTAATTGTCAGAATCCAGCGGAATTATTTGCGAGCGACTTACGAGAAGAAAATGCGTTTTGAAAACGATGGCTTAATCGCGACGGACCCCGTTGAAAATTGAAGGTGGCATGTCAGGGATCGGTGGCCGTGGACAAGGAGGTATCGGATAGACGAGCGGTCCCGGTAGTCCGTCCGGTATGCAACGATAATGGTCGACCACGTGTTCGAGCGTTGAAAGGTACGGACCGTTGTCGATGAACAGGCAGCTGTTCTGTTGATCGAAAAGTTGGTTATTTGACATTTAGGAAATTCATAGGTTTGTTTGGGTTCGTTTGGGTTTGGTTGACTATCTCAATCGGCCATACCGACCGAGCTGGGATAACCCTCTTTTAAAACTAGATTTTACGTGCTGACTTACTTGGCTCTTGATTTGAAAATGAAAATCTTGATGGTGATACATAACGGTGAGTACGTAAGTTCCGCCTCGTCGATCGCTGAAACGAACGAGGAAGGAACCATCGCGATCACCGTGTTTGTGAAGAAGAGCAACGGCTTCCTGTCTGTCCAAAGTACCGTGATACCAATCGCTTCGTTTCTCTTTCGGTGCTGGACTTTCGTAATTGCCTGAAACAAATCTCTTGATAGAAGACTACAATTGTTCGCAAGAAGTTCCACGTGACGAAGAATTTGATAAACTCACGCAAAAGTTTCGCGCACTCCGTGTGCCCGTTCCTTCTCGCGAGATCGGCCGGAATATCGTCAGCCAGAGTGCGCGGCTTTACCGGTGCATTCATCGATAGCAAAACTTGGATGACTTCCTTGTGACCGGCGCTCGCAGCCTCGTGCAACGGCACCATACCTTTAAAAACGAAATGTTACTTTTACCAAGATCGAATGTCATCGCTTCGAAGCTCGAAAAGTCGCGGACTTTTTTCGCAGGTTTCCTGTTATTTAATAATGTTTTCTCCTCACCTGTCTCGGTGTGCCTCGCCTGTACGTTCGCTCCACCATTTATCAGAATTCTCACGGTGCTGGGTAAATTACTTTGGCAAGCGTACTGAAAGACAATCGTTAATCCACTGTCAACACGGCAAGCCGAAGCATTATTATCGATTAATTGAAAAATGCACAACGATGAAACGGTGATTTAATGCATAAAAATCGTTCACGTTGATAACGAGTGATAATTCAATTTTAACGTTAAATAAACATGAAAAATCAGAAAAGTTTGATCTCACAAATCATTTTTCAAAAATAAATATTTATTATACAATTGTTAATCTTAAGGAACATTTCTTTTTTTTTATTATCATAGAGTTTTCGCGATTTATTTTTCAAAATCTCGTCAGGATGAGATATTGGAAAACTATTATCAATTAACCAATTAACGTTTATTAATTAAAAACGTTGTTAACTCACAACGCATATTTCTGTAGGGAATTGTCGTAAAAGTAATGAAAATTGTTAATTCTCGATTGATACTTCTTTAGTGATGATTAATGATCAACATGCACAAAACTCCGTCAATATTTAGAAATCTTAGTTCACAAACTCGGAAGTATTTTGGACTATCGTTCTAGGTGGTTTACCTCGTGATTTTTCGCAGGCTCATTGATCCTGTCGGCTGCATATAAAAACAACTTTTTTGTACCACAGATCGATGAAAAAGTAATTTTTTAAAATGAATCTTATTTAAAAAGGACGTTTCACGGAAACGAATTACGGAAAGTATTATAAATCTTGTTAGAAAAACCTCAAATTACGCAACAATTTTAACAAGCGTCACCACCTTCAGAGTTTCAATCTCGCAACATTAAAAAGATTTTTGCTTACGTTTGCGCGTTTACTACTCGTAGTCTGTCCAGCATGTACCGAAGAGAGTCGTAAAAATATTCGTCTTACTCGAGATCAATTGAAAAACACAATTAAGTTGTAAACTCACGTGGAGAGGAGTATAGCCAGCGGAGTCTCGACAATTAACGCTCGCCTTGCTCTCTATCAATTTCTTGAGGATTTCATCAGCCCCGTCTTTGGCAGCCAAGTGGACAGCTGTTTGTCCCAGCTGATTCTTGGCCTCGAGACTTCTGTATCCGCACTTGAGTAATTCCGAAACGATCGTATAGTTCCCCTGTATCGTCGCTCTGTGCAGTAAATTCGTTCTTCCGTGTCTTCTGGTGTCGTGAGGCGGCGAGACGCCTTTACAAGGATTCGTAAGCTTTATTTCCAGACTGTGATTGTCCTCTTGATAATACTCGATAAGAGTGTCCAGACCGTGTATCGTTGTTTCATCGTCTAGAACGGAAAACAATTCGTTATCAATTTTGGCGGGATCTTGTAATTTCATTACGGTAAGTAACGAGTTAACAAGTAACGACGGAATAATTCCGTTATCGATGTTATTCAACGTTGCGATATTACTTAATGAGCGAACACAAAGTTAGGAACTCCGATTAAAGATTCTGGTTGAAGAAATAGCGGAAGAATAATACCGATAGAAAAAAAGGCGTCTTCTCCGTGCTTTCTTATCTGATAGTGAATAACTTCTCCGTTGTGCAGTACGGATAGAACGTAATCCCCGGAAGACGTGCTGCTCTCTCGCACCAAAAAAGTACCGTCTTCGTACTCGTCTGAAAAATGTCGGAATTGGCGTTAGGACATAAATGAGAATTCTTTTGAGACAGAGCAGAGTTAAGATGATTATTAGTTACGGAAGGATACAATCCTGAAAAATAGACAACTTATGAATGTGATAAATTAATGAAGCAAAAGGGCTGTTTACCCGTTTTGAGTAGAAGTTCGGCAGCTTCGCGCGACAGGTTACCATGAAACCAGCACAAATCGTCTTCGCTCCCCATCATCGCGGAATCTTACGGGAATGTTGTCAGCGACGAAGACTTTCTTTTTCAACGATATACAGCGTCGGGAGAAACTCTCATGTCTGCACGATCTTGAGCAGCATCCGGGATGTGAAAATCGGGATTTGCCGCGCGTCCACGGGAAAGCATAAACAGATAAGTGATACGGTTCGATACAAAGACGTGAGAATGGAGAGAGCGCGTTACGTTAGAATATATTTTATTATTACTGTGCGTTCTGTCAAAAAGCCAGTCACCAGCTTGTGCTTGGTACGTAGGTGGCGACGATTGATCGTAAAACACGAATAAACTGACGCATAAAGAATCGAGGCAAATAAAGGGGACGCATACGCACGAGCGGCAATTTTTATACCCCTGGGCGACTAACACTCCGTTGCTTCATTGGAACATCACGTTTATTTTAAATGGCCATTATTGTTGGTCGTAGAGAGCGCGATGAACAAATGAGGCTCAGACTCTCGTGGTTGGCTATGGGATAAATATATATTTTGATTCTCGACAATTTCATTGGTAAGGATCTATACGATCGACGATCGATTCACCTTTACCCTCGGAAGATATGTTTATCTTCCGAGGGTAACGGATTCTTCCGTACCGTTTACTTTCAAATTTTTATAACTTTCCTTGAAGTTAAACATTCTGAAAAGCGACTTCCGGAAAGAATTCAATAATAGAATATCATGCTTGGTTGATTGATAAAAATTAGTGTACAGAAATTCACAATACGCGAGTGGTTGCAAATAATCTGTTTTACCGAGCGCTAACTGTGAAGTTCGGGCGGGAACCATGGGATGGCGCCGCTAGGACACTCGAAGAGTCTCGAGGCTTTTAGTACGTGCGAAAAAATCAGTTCCGACAATGCGCGACGAAAAAGTCTTTTATATAATTGATCATTTCAACAAAGTCAACGGAAGGAAAAAAAAGACGAGTTTACTATCGCCGGAAGTTGAAGCCTTTCCGCCGGCTTTTCGTGTCGACGAGCAGTTGAGCTTGTCTCTTGAGCACGCTCCGTGTCGGTACGTCCTCCTCGTCCTCGGAAACTTGAGCCGGTGCTGCGGGTGTTGCTCTGCCTGGGAATAAAGGAAACAGCGGTCGTTCTTCCGAGTGAACGATTTTTCCGTCCTCGGATTTAGCGGCCATTGGGGAATTTTCGGAGATCGTTGGTTCGATCAATTCTCCATATTTTTCCGGGCCGCCCATCAGTTCGATGCAACTTTTGATTTTTTCATCGAGAATCGCCAGGAGATTTAGTGGATCGTGAACGTCTTCCGGATCCGTCGGGACGGGCAGAACACTCGCATTCTTCGGGAAATAAACGAGTCGTTAAGAAAAAAATCTCGAAACGTAGATGGCGCTGTACACGCGAGCGAGGTAAGGAAATGTGTGTATTTTGTTAGCGGACTGGTGGAACATTTGGGAAGGGAAGGGCAAAGGTTTGAATATTAGCTTGTTTTTTTTTGACGCGTAAAAGAATTCAAGCATCGATGGCCCCGAGTTGGCCAATGTTTACTTTCGATAGTTCCGAACGATGGGAGAATAGGGAGACGAAAAGGGAAGTGCTAATGCATCGGAAACCAGCAATAACCACGTTTCGGAATCTCTTGTACACTGGAGGCAGGTATCGGTAAAAGACAGAACAAAGGCAGAGCCGCGAAGGTGAGAATTGCAGTTAGGAATCATCCCGAAAAATTCATGGAACATGGGGGTGTTGTATATTCGTCTGTGGACACCCCAAACTGTTTTTCATACTTGTCGATAATATTCTTCTGTACAAACACGAATAATGGGCTCGACTGAAAGAAAAATCGTCGTCATTTTCGTTCGGGCATCGTTTAAGTTACAGAATTTATAAAGCCGATAAAAATCGAAGTATGAAAAAAAAAGGATTTTTGTTGCGGATATATCTAATATTATATTATATTATATTATATTATATTAGATTATATAATATTATATCATTCATCAGATAATATTCGATTATCATTATTATTAGATTAATAGAATATTGTCAAATAATTTATCATTATTAGAATTATTATTATTATTATTATTATTCTTTATCTATTTATTTATCATAATTATAAGAATTATCACGTTAGCTTTTTTTTCTTTAATTTTTACAATTTTATTCTTCTCGTTATTACTGCTTTATTTTTGGAACCGAGGTTTCTAGAGGGTGGATAAAACATTTCTTTCTTTTTTTCTTTCTCTCTCTTTTCGAGATTCCGCAAAAAACGGCGTTGGCAAATTATAACTATTATTGTTACTTCTAACAATGGCGCATCCGGAGGATTTTGAAGCTAAGATCAGCGCGAATCCGGGTGCTCTGCCGAATTTAATTGTACCCTTTGGTTTTCAAGCTGAGCTCTCGGTAGAGGAGCGAAAAGATAATGACGGTCGATGCGCGCCACCGACAACGTAAATCACGACCAGACACCGCGCTGATTTTTTTTTTTCCTCGTTCCGATTTTTTCGTTCGAAATGTTTTTTTGCGTCGTATATCGAGACTCTGAGATTTCATGCTGGCCGATCTTCTCGTCCGCGCCAAGAGTCAGTTCCATAAAACGCTCGTTGGACGTATAATTATCGAAATTATTAGAGTTTCTCGTATGCTGACCCGAGCCAATCAGAAATCGTTTTTTTTTTTAACATTTTTCCATGAATCAACTCACCCTGAGCAAATCACACAATTTCCATAATATTCGATCGATGTCCTTCACCGTTAAACGAATTTCACTCGCTTTTGATTCAGCCCTGCATTGACGTTGAAACTGCTCGATTTTTTCACGATTCACGTTTTCGATTTCCTCGGCGTTCCTAACGAAAAGCGTAGAAAGTTCCTTTTTTTTTTTATCGATTTCTTTAACTTTTGCAAAAAAATTTTGAATTTTTTTGACTCAGTTTGCGAATTGTTGACTCCAGAAAATAATGGATTTCATTTTACTAGGCAATATTTATCCAGCCAAGAAGTCAAGTATTTTGGATTTTTAATATTTCTAACAGTTTTGTGAAAAAAAAGTTTGTAAAACGATGAATACTCACTGATCAGAGTCTTTAGTCTCGGAGAATCTTTGGGATTCGATTTCAGCCATGAGCTGTTGTCTCGTCATTTCCAGGCTCATTTTTTCGTTTTCCGAGGAATTTCGCATTTTTTGAAGTTTCTCTTTGGTCGAGCGTTGGCTGAGGAATCTCTGAAGCACGTCTTCGTTTTTCGTGACGCCAGTGGCGCTTCGCAACTTTACGAAAATTTCTTCGAGTTTGGTTAGTTGGTACTTTGGAGAATCGACGTTTTCATCGATTCGGTTTTTGGCGTTTCCGGCGGATGTTGCTGATGTCGTTTGAGCTGTCGTTTCATCGTTTGCCTCGAAATCATCGCGGGGTATTTGTCGTGTAGCCGGAAATATTATTCTTTCTAAACGCTCGAGCTCCAGCTTCCTGTCTTCGACTCTTTGACGATAGTCCATTATTATCAAGTTACGAGATTTGCTCGTATTCATCGCCTCGATTTCCTGCCTCGTAAGGGTCTCCTTCGTCGTGTCACGCAAATCGATAGCCTCCTCCTTTACCGTCTGAGAGCATCGAATTTTGTTCAATTTTATTTATTTTGGGTATTCACGCATGGATTTTGAAAAATCGAAAAAATTACTAATTTCGACTCTTAGTTCGAAGTTCATTCAAAGTTCCCACTTTGAATTCCTAGTTCGTTCAAAGTTCTGACATTGAAATTAACTTGTGAATTTTATTGAATTCAAAATTGATTCAAAGTTCGTACTTTGGATTCAAAGTTCGAAATTCATTAAAGTTCAAATTGAATTCGAAATTAATTCAGAGTTCAAAATTTATTAAAGTTCAAATTGAATTCAAAATTAATTAAAATTTCAAAATTCATTAAAGTTCAATTTGAATTCAACATTAATTCAAAGTTCAAAATTCATTAAAGTTCAAATTGAATTCAAAATTAATTCAGACTAAAATTCATTAAAGTTCGAATTGAATTCAAAATTAATTCAGAGTTCAAAATTCATAAAAGTTCAACTTGAATTCAAAATAAATTCAAAGTTCAAAATTCTTTAAAGTTCAAATTGAATTCAAAATTCATTCAGAGTTCAAAATTTATTAAAGTTCAACTTGAATTCAAATAAATTTAAAGTTCAAAATTCATTAAAATTCAAATTGAATTCAAATAAATTTAAAGTTCAAAATTCATTAAAATTCAAATTGAATTCAAAATAAAATCAGACTTCAAATTTCTTTAAAATTCAAATTGAATTCAAAATAAATTCAAAGTTCAAAATTCATTAAAATTCAACTTGAATTTTCAAAATTAATTCAAAATTTGTACTTTGGATTGAAAATTAATTCAAATTTGCTGCTTTGAATACAAAATTAATTCAAAGTTCATACATTAAATTAAAAGTTAGCAGTTTTGCTGCTAAATTTCCTGATAAATAGTTCTCATCAGGTATCCTTGCCTGCAATTGTTTGATCTCGTTTTCCTGTTCCTTGATGATGCTTTCGAGATTTCTCAAGGACGACACGTAAGTAGCCGCATCGGCTTTGAGGCTGGACCTAACGCATCTGTATTTTTTTCGGACGGTATCCGCTTCCATCTGCATCACGCTGACGCGTTGTAGTTGATTCTCGAGAGTAACGATTTTCTAAAGGCGCAGGTCCAACTAGATTATTCGAGATAGCGTGTTTTGAGGGTGACCTTGAAAAAATGTTTTTTTTTTTTGTAAAGTCTTACGATGAGGGTGAACCTTTTTCAACGGGTGGTCCAATTTCTTATTTGCGAGTTTTTTCGTCTTTCCTTTGACGAGCTCTTCGTACTCTTCCAGAAGAGCTGCGAGACTGCTTTGTTGCTGAAACGAAATCGATCAATTTTTCAACAATTAGACCAAAAAATGTACGATTAACAAATGTCAATATTTAAAAAAAATAAAATGGCTTTGACAGCTTGGGTCAACCAATTAACGAATTTTCCCATTTCCTGTGTCGTAAAATTGTTGAATTAAGAATATTTTTGCAAAATAATCACAATAGTATACTCAAAGTAATGGAAAAAATCATCAAATACGATTTTTTAAAAATCATTATTTGAATATTAATTATTTTATCTTTTGAGAGTCATATTATAATGTTTAAAAAATTTGAAAAGGTTTCACCGTTTGGTAATCGAAATATTCAGTGGTAAAAATCGCAACCTTAAAAACGATTTTTTTTTACAACAAATATCACGATTTTTAAACGGTAAAAATTTTTCAAATTTTAGCAACAGTCCTTTTTTAAAAATATCAATTTTTGAAATTTGTAAAACCCAAGAACATCCTTGACCTTGTCGCTCTGATACTTGACGAGATCGAGTTTCTTCCGCAATCGAATGTTGTCCTCGTCGACTCGAAGAATCGCTGCCTCGAGACCTTCTTTTCGAACGCAGGCCGAGGATTCTCGGCTGCTTTGGGCGATCCTGTCAGCAGCATCTTCGTTCTGTCAAAAAAAAATGTGTTAATTTTTCAGTTCGTCCTTATTATGTTTCGTAAATTCCGTTAATCCAGGTTTTATTTAAAAAATTAATAAAAAATAAAAAATTAATGAAAAATAAAAAAGAAATAAAAAATAAAAAAGAAATAAAAAATAAAAAATAAAAAATCAATAAAATTAATTGTTAATTTTAATTCACAAGAAATACGAACATTTTTGGCTTTGGCGAGTTCGACGTGTAGATTTTTGATGTCCTTTTTGAGATTGACAATTTTTTCAGCGCTTGCTCTTTTCTTAGCGTCGCACTCTTCGAAATTCGCTTTTCTCTGTCCCTCTTCAAAGACAAAATAATAATCGTGAGTTCGCGATTTATGAGCACATATGGACACACATAAATATAGTATAATTATAAAAAACACCCAGGACGATCCAGAGTGTCGAGTCATTAATTTTCACGCGACGGTTTCTCCATCGTCCTCATCATAGAACATTTTCCAACTTTTTGACTCGAAGAGTCTCAGATCTGGACGTACAAATGTGTGATATACAGGGTGTCCCAGCTAAGAATATTATCCTTGAAATGGGAGATAGAGGGTGAAATTCTAAGACGATTGATATAAGCATGTATGGGTCTGAGATCAACCCCTGAATTGTTATGAATTTTTTTACGGTAGCCAATCAGACGCGGTACCCCCACCATGCGGACTCTCCGGCTCGGGCGCGTCCGATTGGCTGCCGTAAAAAAATTCATAACAATTCAGCGGTTGATCTCAGACCCAAACATGCTTATATCAATCGTCTTAGAATTTCACCCCCTACCCCCCATTTAAGGGTCGACATTCTTAGCTGGAACACCCTGTATATCGTACAATTACAGCATTTTATTCAGCCTCGTTCTTCAACCTCGCATTACGCTTATTAAAACGACGACTAGATTCTTCGTCCAGTTCAATCTTTTTCAATCTTTCTCTCTTTTTCTCTCTCGTTTCGTTTTATCGCGTTTCTTTTGGCTCGACCGAGTCTCTCTGGCGCATCTTCGTCGAGACGAAAAAAAAAAAAAAAAAAATTATTGAAGAGTACACGTGCACGAGTCATTAACGATACCCGAGGAATAATTTGTACTCGCGAATGAGAGCGAGACGAAGATAAATATGAGTGGAAAGATTGGACTGCAACGGAGATGACGTCACGAAAAAACAACCCTCGAACCTGATAGTGTTAATATTGTGATAATGATAATTATTATTAATGACAATAGGAATAATTATTATCATTATGCGATAACGAGATAATTATAATAATAAATATTAATTTATAATTATATTAATAATATTATATTTTAATATAATTATATTAAATTAAATTAAAATAAAAATTATATATAATTTATAATTATATTATAATATTATATTATAATAATATTACAATAATATTATTAGTTATAAATTAATTAATATTAATATTCAAATTATAATAATTCGCATTCTTCAAATACAAATTATAATAATTTGAATACATAATTATTAATAATGTAATCTGTATGATATATTTCTCATACAAAAAATAAGAAACCAAACAAACCCAAACAAATGGATTTTTTGTTTGTTTGTTTTTTAAATACGTCGAAAGTATTCGTTAAAAAATAATTAACGAGCTACTCGTTTGCTGGTACAATGTGTACTCCTATTGCATCTGGCGAACTGACTAAGCCTTGACGAATCACAGTTTCCCAAAAAAAAAAAAAATTGAAATAACGTCGGGGAGCAAAGTTTATCGAGGATTACGAATTCTTTTTTTTCGGTGCTCAGACGAGAAAGAGAACAAAACGACGACGACGAAGAAAAAGTCCATTTACCGCCAAGTGGACTCGGGTGGTTCGTTTTTTGTTCCGGGAATGCACCGAGTGCATCGGGTGTCAACTGAAAACACTGGCAGTTCTGTGGTCACGGGATAAACTGGGATATCTCCCGAGGAGAGAGAACGCACACACGGACGTTTCTCGGAATCGTAAAACTCGAAACAGCTGAATTGGCGAGTCGTTCATTCTTCGGCAAATTTATTCCACTATCACTGAAGTTGCAGCGGTCATATTTTACGACGAAGAAAGAGAGAGGGAGAGAGAGTGAAACGACGAAAAAAAAAACGAAAAAAATCTTTCGAAAAATTATCACTCGGTGCATCGCGAGATGGACACATTGACTTACAGCGTGTTACATTGTGAATCGAGAAATGAGCTACGACGAAGTGACGGATACGCGAAAAAAAAGAAAAAAATTTTTTTTTAAAGAAAAAAAAAAGAAGAAAAAAGAAAAAAATTTTTTAATAAAAAAAAGAAAAAAATTTTTGTTAATGAAAAAAAAAGAAAAAAAAAGAAAAAAAATGGAAATTAAAGAGCGACCAGCTGCAAAGATGAAAATTGAGATGGAAGCGGGAGCTCGAAGAGTTGATTCGGTACTCGAACGAGCTGAAAGATACAACCCGAGTCAAGGGCACGATTCGTCGCGATTGTTGATGAGGGCAATTATACGTACGTACGTTAAATATGAGTCGCTTGATCAGCACTCGAGTACGGCTGAAAGAATGAAAGTACTCGAAATCGGGGCGAATTTTTTTTTTTTCTCGTTGGATCATAAAAACGAATCGATTTTTTTGGGGCTTTGAATTTTTGAAATATGTAGATCGAACGAGGGTATTTTGGAGCCGTTATATCTGCGCAATGGTGACTATGGGGACACTACGGTTATTTCGAGGACAGAACTTGAAAAGAACAAAAATCTCTAAATCAGGGTTTCAATTGTTCACATTGGACTTCAATTCCTCGGACGTCCATATTTTCACATCGAAACCTCATAGGGACTTTTATGAAGACTCGTAAAAACATTATTATCGATAAAGTGATTTTGAGGTCGTGATATTTTACGTAACAGTGAGTTTGGGGACATTTTGGTTATTTCGAGGACTGTCCTTGAATTTTCAGTGGCGCGCCTCCTCGTCTCCCGATTTCTTCAGGGTCTCGTCTTTTCGAGTACCTTCGACTGTAATACTCCCTCGATAGCCATCTTAAGAGTATTCGCGGTATAGAGTCACGTACTACTCGTCCGGCCCGAGGCGGCCACCGCTTATAACCACAGGAAAATATAGTTGGATGCCCAGGTAAAGTGGAAGTGAAGAACGTCTGTGTGTGTGTGTGTAAACGTCGTCGTTGACTTACCCGATAGCTGGATCTTCTTCTTGATCTCGATGATCTTCTTGTTGAGGGCACTGAGTTTACTCTCCTGCGTCGTGGATACCAGAGGATCGGCCATCCTTCTTATTCACTGGGTTCGTTACCACGTGAATAACGTGGATTCTCGTATCCGAGGGTATCGATTATACCGAGTGTAGGTTGCTAGGAGCAACTCGAAAGAGGCTCGAAAACTCGGCAATTTTCAAAAAATTTCACAAATCTACCGTTACATTTGCCCAAAATCCAAAAATATGAAAAAATCGTGAAAATCGTCTTTTTAGAAATTTTTTACGATTTTTTTATAGAGATTTTGGGTTTTGGGAGAAATTAATGGTAGATTTGTACTCAGGGGATGAAATTATATCGAAATGGAGCTATAAAAAAATATTGAAAATCTAAAATTTTTTTGGATTTTTGGGGGAAAAAAAGTTTTTTCACTAAATCGTCGATAACTTTTTTTTCTTTAGGATTTGAAACTCCACTCTGTGCTCAATCTCTTCGTTATGGTTTTCTCTTCAAAATTCTTTTTTTATTTTTGAAATCCGATGATTTTTCGATTTTTGGCAGAATTTCAAAGTTGGAGCATCGATTTTTGCTAATTTTTCCATACATACCCCTTTGCCTCTTTTTTTCCGATTTTTCAAGTAAACCTCCCGGGAAAACTATAAGAGATATCGATACGAATCCAACGCCATTATTTAAGTCGGGCAAAAACCTTTTCCAAACACACCAAATAAATCTCCATAGCATATAAGAAGCTTACCCTACGAACTTTTGAAATTTCGTGATTTTCTCGATTCCGGAAAAGTGGCCCGGAAGGTCGAAATTTTTTTTTTTCGTTTTTAAACTCTTAAAAGGGTCTATTTAATCGGAAATTTTCCGCTGATAACGAATATGCCCGAAATTTTACCGAAAGGGAAAAATCAGACTGGGAAATAGTGAAAAACCATTCTAGAATATATTTTCTATAATATAATTATAATTATATTATATTATAATAAATATATAATTACATAATAAATAATCCTAAATAATAAACATAATAATAAAATAATAAAAAAAAAATAAACGAAAAATAAAATAAATAAAATTCAGATAAAATTCTTTGCAAAACTCGCTGGTGATTTTTTTTTTAAATTCTGGAGCCCCATTCCCATCAGTAGTAATAATATTACCATAAAATATTGCAGCCATCCAACGCGCGTCCCAACACGCACTTAGCGGCGCCGTTTTTTTTTTTTGTTTTTTTTTTGTTTTTTTTTCTTTTCGGTTAATTCCAACCGCACACACGGAACAATTCGAGTAACTCATTTGTCGACGTATAATAACGCGCGTGTGACAAGCACATTAATTGTTGGAATAGGAAGTGAGCTTTTCGCGGGGTCGTCCGTGGAGCGTCGTGTTCGTTGTTCCATGATAAGTTTAACGGCTTAATCAACGCTGTACGAGGCTAATGACTCAGCCGCGAGTTCAACAAGTGGTAGAGTGTTAACCAGCCCGATGCTTCGGTACAGCTTCTGTATCTCGGGCTGTCCATACGAGGATGTAGCACGCACGCTTTGCCCCTTGCTCGAGGGACAGCCAAGATATGCACGCGGCAAAATGCATATGAGGGCATTTGTATCGTGGGTGGTTGCATACGAGATCAGCCTTATAGTGAGGCTGAGCTTGGACAATTCTAGCAATCGAACCCAAACAAACCCAAACAAACCCAAACAAACCCAAACGAGGAAACTCGAACAAACCCAAACAACGTGAATTAAGCAAAACGAACTCAAACAAACCCAAACGAACGAACTCAACGAACCCAAACAAACCCAAACAACCTAGTCGACCAAAGGAAAACAAACCCAAACGAACGAAC
>JAPYZJ010001388.1:0-35005 GCA_030522765.1 Ophioninae sp. B BG-2022a | reverse complement strand
GAAAGAAATAATCGATGATACCGCCACCATGCGGCGCGCGAGAGTAAGCGAGAGGAACGCGAAGTAGACCGCACGAGAAACGACGCGATGTAAATCTTTCGACGCTTTCGATGTTTACAGACGCACGGCTGATGGGGATCGCGGTGAATGGAAATTCGCTGTACCGAAGCTTTTTTTAAATCGTTACATTTATTCTCTCTATACAAAGATATACGGAACCACACACACACACACACGTACATTTATAAGACGATCTCGTTTCACGCTCTCTGGGCAACTTCACGGGGTTCCAGAATTTATCGAGAAAGGAAAACAAAGATGTTCGCCGATAATATTCGATATTGCACACGGAGACGAGAGCACACACGTTACGGATCCATCGAGAAGTTACGATGCGCGAAGAAACAACACTTTTTTTTTTCTATCCCCTTCCCACGAACTCGTCGTGCGCGAAAACCACGCTAGACGTCGCTGCACGAGCATTCGCGTAATCCCCATTAGCCTATTCGTTTCGAGCACATTTTATCCCCGCTGATAAATCGTGTACGGAATTTTCTCGTGCAGAGCATAAGATCGGACCGGTACACGAACTCCTCGAACAATGTGAAGTATGTGCCAGTACTTTTTTTTTTCTTTATTCAATCTTCGTGAGATGATGGAATGAGTAGCGCTTTATCCGACACGCGGACTACGATCGTTTGTAAATTATAATCGGCCAAGTCAGATCCCCAAGCTCATACTGGCTTCCCGGATAATGAGAATGATATATCGTTTACACTGTGCGATTATTTCTCGTCCAGATAAATGGGATCGAGAATTACTCGAAATTAATATTAATTTTAACAAAATTCACAGATCAAACTTGATAATCTCAATTTTAATAAATATGATAATCTGAAATAATTGTTATCACTTAGGAAGTTGAAGTAAAAATACAATGTTCTATCATCGTATTAAAAAAGATATCATCGATGGTATGGAAGTTTCTGAGTTTCAACGTTCCTGCCTAATTTCGTCGACGAATATCATCCGCCATCTTTTACAGCCGTGTAGAAGATCGACATAACCTCAAAAATTTACGAAATCCTTCTCATCAACCCCAAAGTTCTAAATAAATAATCAAGCATATTTCTGTACAATTCATACAGGCAAACTTCGATGCTTTTGTTTCACGATAAAAATCTTTTATTTTTCAGAAATCGCGTTCCAACATTGAAAACTTCAACTCTACCGATAATTTCGTTTATTTCGAATATAGATTACTATAATTATCATCACACGGTTACGTAATACACTTGACTTGTATTTTTGATTTATATTTGTGTATACACTGATTTCTACTATTGTTGTTGTTCCATCCTGGTACACCCTACGGGTTTTCACGATCCCCTCCTCTCCTCTCGGTTTCTTCCTGTTTTTCTCCCAACCTTGTTTCTTCCCGTTTTCTCCCACCTTGTCGCAGCCGACTTACCCCCTCTGTACCGTATTCACCGTGCCATTTCTGGCACGGGCATAGGGAAACTGCGGAAAACCCATGCCAGTACAGCCAGTCCCAAAAGTTTACCTCCCGGCAGCGGAACGAGTTCCATCGAAAAATTTCGAAGAAAAATTTCGACCGCTACCGGGATTCGAACCCGGGACCTCACGATCCGCTAGCCGCGCCTTAGCCCACACGGCCAACGGACCATTTGAACTTATTCATACTATTTATCTACAAATACAAATTGTGAGGTTACGTCCGTACTTATCGTCTGGTACTTATCGGCGGAGAGTTTTGCAGCTGGTGCGGAGATAATAGAGTGCTGATTGAAGATACAGCTTGACTCGCAACCTGCTCTCATCTCGCGTTGTGTTTGTTATATCTTTTTTTTTTCTTCTTCGTCTTTCATTTCTCATTTCGTTTTGTTTTCTTTCGCAACGAGAAGACTTCCGCACCGCGAGATCCACTCGCTTCAATCTAACCTCCGAAGCGAGCGAAACGAGTGAACGAATAGGAGAGCGTTACGGACGTATTATTTCGTATAAATAACCCTGGTGGGATCTCGGCGCACCGCAACTCGAAACGTGTTTACGTGTGTGGAGAAGTCTCGTCGAGGCCGAGAGAGCTCCCAACCTCGCATCACAGTCATTCGTTACCTAGATAACCTTTAGTCCCTTTATCAAAGATGCTTGAAACATTTCGTGTTTTCCGCGAGCTAGAGGTCGCGCGGGTTCGTCAAACACCGGCTGCAGATTCTCTGCGATGATTCGGTTGCTGCTCCAATCACGCGCGAGAGAGAGAGACCGAGTGAAGCGAGCGAAACTGCGATACATATATATGGCCTGTGTATTACAGGAACGAAGTCGAAACTTACATCGTTGGAACACAAAAAATACTTTTTTTTATTTCACGTATTCCATTTTCTAGGTTAAAGCTTGAAAATATCGATAAAAGCGAAATGACCGTTTATATGAAATTATTTCAAAGCGTTTTAAGAGGTTATGTCTACTCATGATCGGAAAAATGGAAGCACTGAAATTCAAAACGGCACTGGTAGAAACTTCGAAGGCGACAAAATAGATGTCCATGAAGAAATATATATAAGTATAAATATAAATATAAATATAAATAATGAATATAAATATTTTTCGCGAAAAATAAAAAGATAAAAAACCGTTCGAAGAAATTAAAGATATTTTTCATCTCTAAATAAAAAGGTGAAAACGTGTCAATAAAATTATAAATATTTTTTGCCAAAAATAAGAACTTAAAAAATGTCCAACAAAATTATTATTCTATTCCGAAGAAAATAAAAATAAAAAGTAAATAAATATAAACATTTTTCGGAAAATACAAAAACGCTATTTTTCGACCAAATCTCGTACGAGGTAGCGGGAAACCGTTGAGTTCGCATGTTTGCCTACGGGAGCTCGCAGAAATGATTTTAAAGCGGTCTCCTTATTACGCTGTATTTTAATAAGGGAGAAAACACGCGCGAGCCACCGTAAAGCAAATATTTCGCTTGTCCCGTTTCCGTTGAAAATATTAACGGTGCAAGCGAAAATACACTACCGGCGAGGTTCGTTGAAGCGGTGAGCATACATGTGTGTGCGCATGCGCACACACATGTATGCGCGCATGCGCGTACACATGCATTCGCGCATGCGCGTACACATGCATTCGCGCATGCGCGTACACATGCATGCGCGCATGCGCGTACACATGCATGCGCGCATGCGCGTACACATGCATTCGCGCATGCGCGTACACATGCATTCGCGCATGCGCACACATATGCATGCGTGCATGCGCACACACATGCATGCGCATGCGCACATGCGCACACATGCATGCCCAGCAATAATGTATTCATCTCTGTATGCGTATGCTTTTCGTCGCGAATCTCTTTTCACTCTTCTCGTTTGTAATGCACTCGTAGCTAGCAATTTTCGGTCGTGTGCGAGCTCTACGGTACGAGAGATTCGTGTGCCAATTGCGGTTGACCGAATCCACATAATTTACGAGAGAATTCTTCTCGTCGAACAGTCAAGAGATCAGCTCGTTGCACAAAAGCTCTTACGAGTTTTACGTTTAGAGGATTACGTACCCGTGACGTTTTTTTTTTTTTTTTAAAATCAGCGATGACCTTGAGAAAAAAAAAACGTATGACCTTGAACAAAAATGAAACGGTTGAGGAATATCATCGATGACCTTGAGAATTAAAAAAACTGTAAACTTGACGAATGAATTAAAAAACTTGAAAAAAATCATTAATGACCTTGAGAACTTAAAAACCCTGACCTTGAACAAAAATGAGCTAAAAAACTTGAAAAAAATCATTAACGACCTTGAGGAACTCAAAAACTGTGACTTTGACAAAAAATAACCACAAAAGTTTAAAAAACAATTATTCCTGACCTTCAAAACTCAAAAACTGTGATCTTGACAAAAATGAACTCGAAAAATGAAACGTAAAAAAAAAAATCATTAACAACCTCGAGGAACTCAAAAACTATAACTTTGACAAAAATAAACTAAAAAACTTTTTGAAAAACCATTCTTGACCTTGATAACTAAAAAACTATGACCTTGACAAAAATTAATTTTACTTTGATTTAAAATCCTAGATTTTAAACAAACCCAAACGAACCCAAACAACTTACGATATTTGTAGTTTCGATGTATTCAAATTCGGAATTTTGAGTTTTCTGGTCATTCGAAATTTGGGTTTCCTATTCGAACCCAAACAAGCCTGACCAAAAGTGACGTATATTTTTTTTCGCATCTGCGCATGTCCGAGGTCAAATTCCGACCTCGTAAGATCGTCCGATTGTTACGATACACCAGGAGAAGAGAAATTAGGCTCGCGATAGTAATCGTTATTCTCGCGCCTCCCCACACTCTTCTCGTTTCTTTCTCACGATGAAAAATTTTAACTTTACTTATGCGCGTGCGCACGCGCACACTCGTAAGAATTTCAACGACCGGAAGTCGCTTCGTATTCGTTCGTATAAACGTATATATATTTATATATATATGAAGACGAATCTTTCTCTCCTATCACCTTACTCGAGGAATGTCGCGATCATCATCGCGCCCTCGATTATTATGCTTCAACGTCGCGGTGCGATTGTCCCGAGAGAAAATCATGATTTGCGCTTACTGGATGGATCTTTATTTATCGATTATTCTTTCGCGAGATATTCTTTTTTTTTTTCTTTCTTTCTTTCTTTCTTCATCTATTAACGCCGATACAATCGATACAATGGGCTTTGACTGACTGCCGTTTTTCACATAATCATTGTTATTATTATTATCGTTGCGGAGATATTTTTATCACTATTATTATTATTATTATTATTATCATTATTATTATTATTATTATTACTACTACTACTATTATTATTATTATATTATAATGTGGTTCGAAAAAAAATCGTAAAAATAACACAAACGAAAAGTTAATAAAAACGAAAATAAAATTTAAAAAAAGTTAATAAAAAGGAAAATAAAATAAACGATAATAAAAAATGATGTGAAATGTGAAACTCCAAGGTGAATTATTTATTCACCTTGGATTTATCGAATATCGAGAAAAAGGAAAAAAAAATGAAAGTCATTGAAACAGGAAAAATTAAAAGGGTGCAGGAAAGTGGTTAAAAAAAAATCGTGAAAATAACAGAAGCGAAAATAAAATAAAATAAAATAAAAATTATTAATAACGAAAATAAAATAAACGAAAATAAAATAAAATAAAAGAAAATAAAAACGAAAATAAAATTAACGAAAATAAAATAAAATAAAAGAAAAGAAAATAACATAAAAACGAAAATAAAATAAACGAGAATAAAAAATAATACAGTGAAAGGAATAGCTACTAAATATTGGTAAACGTAATCGAAACAATTGAATAGAACAAAAAAAAAAAAATAATAAAACGAAAAATTAGCAAAGACCAAGCCTCTAGAATGATTCGAAGCCGGGAGGCACGACTCATCATCGTAGCATAAATCGCGATGCATTGTTTTCGATCTCGAATAAGATGGTGATCGGGGAGGCAAAGAGGGTGCTAGGGGGCCTCATTATCGATTTTCACCACCAGCTTCCCTAATGTAAAATCGACTCGGAGTACGCGAGTAATATCCTTGCGTGTGGGCTCTTCGCTGATCTCTTCCCCCCTTCGAGGCAACGATCGTGACGATTTGAGCGCACGCGAAACGAGATTCACAAATACACACGACCACAAGGTGTCCCGATCGTAATCGCAACATCGACCAATTAAACTCTTTTTTTTCTTTCACACTTTTTCTTTTTTCACGCTCAATTTATCTTGAACCATTATTTTTGAGTTTTTCGTTCTCACTAATTTGGGAATCGATAAAAATATCTAAAATATTCCAACCGGAAGAATTATTGAAAATTCGAAAAGCCTTTGTTCGAAAATCTTTTTTTGTAAAATGTCCAGGGTTTTTATTATTTTTCGTCTGGAAGTTTTAAATAAATTGTTTTTTCGAAAAACATATCCATAAGTGCAAAAATATTCATACAGGACTGAAAAATAGTGGAAAAAGTGTGACTCCCGTTTGTTTGGGTTTGTTTGGGTTGACATATAAAGAAAACCCGGCAAAATATTTGGTTCTAAAAAACAATCGATTTTCAATTGTGGGTTGTTTGGGTTTGTTTGGGTTGAAATATAAAGAAAAAATAACAAAACGTTGGATCCTAAAAAACAACCGATTTTCGATTGTGGTTTGTTTGGGTTTGTTTGGGTTGAAATATAAATAAAAAATAGCAAAATGTTTGATCCTAAAAAACGACCGATTTTTCATCCGGTTTGTTTGGGTTTGTTTGGGTGGAAATATAAAGAAAAAATAGCAAAATCTTGGATCCAAAAAAACAACCGATTTTTAATTATGGTTTGTTTGGGTTTGTTTGGGTTGAAATATAAATGAAAAATAGCAAAATCTTGGCTCCAAAAAAACAACCGATTTTTAATTATGGTTTGTTTGGGTTTGTTTGGGTTGAAATATAAATAAAAAATAGCAAAATCTTCGATCCAAAAAAACAACCGATTTTCAATTATGGTTTGTTTGGGTTTGTTTAGGTTGCCACATAAAGAAAAAAGTCAAAATATCGGGTACCAAAAAATTACCATTTTCGAAACGATCAATAACCGATCGATTAAAAATCGATTTCGGGAAATTTGAAAAAGGTCACCCTGTATAAAAGCGAGGTATATATAAATACAAAACGATTTGAGCGATCGAAATGTCAAGGCATCTTTCCCCGGCTGGGCACGAGTGAAAGGAGACGCAGCAAACTGCGAGAGCATCGTCTCGGTTCTTTTATGCCCATCATTTCACAGCCGGTGCATACGGACGATATCGCGCACGCATTAATAATTATTATTGAGCGGCATTGCCCGCATACCGAGAAAGGGGGCCCTCCGGGTGGCTCAATCCCAACACCGATGGGAGAAAGAAGGAGAGACACATCGATAAAGACTCAGAGAAAATGTTGTTGTTTTTTTTTTTTTTTTTTTTTTTTTTTTTTTTTTCCGGTACCCACGCGGATTCCATTGAAAATAATCGGCGATACGTGTGGCCAATTAATCGTACGTATTTCATTATTACGTACGTGCGCAAAAAAAAAAAATTGTCGCATTTTTCTTTCCCTTTCGTTTAATCAGCTGGAAACGATTTTCGTCCCGAATTTCACTCAAATTTGTCCCGAAATTCATGTAGTCTTTAATCGATAAACAATCCAATAATCATTCTCGAATAATAATTTCGTGACTTCGGTTACCAAAAAACCAAAATTTCGAAGAAAAAACTCGCCAAAATGAATTTTGGCCAGAAAGTTCCTTTTGGATAATCGTGGATCCAAACAACGTTGATTTTCGTTTTAATTATTGCTCGTGTTAATTATCTAGATTTTCTCTCCATTAAAAACAACTTTTAGAATTATTAGTTAAGTTCTGAATAGTATAAATTATTTTTCGTAATTATTTACTAATTATCTAGTAATTTTGACGATTTATATAATTTTATCTCCTATTATATTTTACTAATTATTATACTTACGAATTATATATTTACGAGTTATGTAATAAGTAGTAAAGTTCTGAATAATACCATTTTTTCGTAATTATTTATTAATTATCTACTAATTTTGACGAAATTTTGTAATCAGTAGTAAAGTTCTAAATAATACCATTTTTTTTCGTAATTATTTATTAATTATCTATTAATTTTGACGAATTATACAATTTATCTCCTACTATATTTTACTGATTATTATACGTACGAATTACATATTTACGAATTATGTAATCACTAGTAAAAATCTAAATAATACCATTTTTTCGTAATTATTTATTAATTATCTACAAATTTAATCGAATAATATAATCCATAACCGACTATATTTTAGTAATTATTATCTTCACTAATTTATCTTTTTTCCTAATTATTTAATTCTATTTTAATTTTTGTCTAATTATTAATAATTTCCATCAAATTATTTTTTACTAATAATCATCGTTGATTTATCAAAGAAACTTCATAACAACGATATAAGTGTTGTTTTTATATGATCAAAGGGGGATAATATTTTCATCGTGTAATTGTGACGAACAGTTAAGTCGTCGCTTGATATGAGGTCACATGTGTTTCATGGGTGGAGGTTCCGGAGTGTCAGATGAAAAATAAGAGATCAGAAAGAATCACTAAAAAAAAGGCGAAACGTTGACGGTGTCTCCGAGATTAGCGGAAGCATTAAAGATACCCAGGGATCATGGGAAAGGGTTGTGTCCGGAGTTTCTCTCGTTTCTCTCAGTTTCCCACATCCGAGCGTATCGTAAAAAAAAAAAAAAAAAAAAAACAACCAGATGTTCGCACCTAAGTCGCGTACCCCCATTTCAGAGCAGTATGAAATAAACTCAGGCTTTTAATTAAGCGAGAAACAAAAAAGTTACTTTTCGTACGAATGCCGAAAAAAAAAAAAAAAAAAAACAAAAAAAAAATTTTTTAACGACAAAAAAACGATAATAAAGAGGAGTCGTAAAGGTAACCAGTGTTTACTCGTAGCGGTGATACCCAACATTATTTATCTCGTCTCGAGCAGCTCCTACGACCTTTCTCGTGGACCAACGGAAGATAAAGAAAAAAAAGAGAGAACGATGAAACTCCTTACGCGTCATCTAAACCCGGAAAAATGATCCCTACGTATCTTCGTGTGTGCGAACGAACGTTTTACGCGCGTCCACACCTCGAGCGATCTGCCAAGTTCCCTCATTAAGTTTCGCGCTAATGGCCAACGCTCATAATCGTTTAAACGTTCCCGCGCTTCTCGTACAGATGCTCCGATGATGTTACACGCATGCGCGAGTGTGTGCGCATGCGCGTGTGTCTGTGCGCATGCGTGTGTCTGTGCGCATGCGTGTGTGTGCGTGCGCATGCGCGTGTGTCTGTGCGCATGCGTGTGTGTGCGTGCGCATGCGCGTGTGTGTGCGCATGCGTCACACGGGGATAAAAATTCGCCGGGTTATAAGTACGCTAAATGCTTCGAGATAGTCTTTTATTGCACCACGATCCGAGTCCTTCTTCGGCCACCTAACACTCGAGTATTAATACGGTCGTGGGATTTCTCGCTGAGAGAAATAGTCCTCCTGCCGTTAGGTTTTTTTTTTTTTAACGATTCGCCGTCCCCGGATTCACTATGGTCGTTGACACGAATCGCGAAATATTTTTTTCATCTCGCGACTTTTTTTTTCGTTCTTTATTCGAGCTCTCGTCTTTTCGCTTTGGGAAACAATGGTTTCGCAATTTGTGAATACGAATTGCGTTACTCGTAGGGGAAAAGTAGGGAAATTCTAGTTAGTTTTTATACGAAAGAAAAAATTCTTGTAGAAGATTTCAAAAATTGTAAAAAAATACTCAAAGTTCGTTTCCGATAGTAAAGTCAATTTTTAATCGTCATTTGAGTGGACGTTTCAAAACCCCCCAATAAGAAACTCCTAAAAAAATTAGAATCCAATAAGAAACTCAAAAAAATTACTTAAACCAAAAAATCCTATTTTTCAATCAAGTATTTTAGGCTTAAATCATTTTCGAGGTACGAAACGAGGTCCACTTATCATTGCAAAATCGTTGCGTCAACGCTCCTTGTTGAGGCGCGATTCATTCACGAGTCTCGTAAAATTTTTTCTCCCCATAATAAACTATTTCTGTCCAACCCGCTCGTTCCTCGTACACGCTTCGTCGTTAGATACAATGTTAAAAAAAAAAACAAAACGAAAAAATAAAGAAAAGAACATAAATAAAAAAATTGTGTAATTGCCGCACGAGCGCACCAATTAAGATCCCATTCCCTCACAGTGGTCTCTCGAACAGTCGACAAGCGTTTCGGGCGATTCGCGTCAGAGCGCGCTCTCGCGGGATTCCAACCGAGGAAAGGACGTGTCACGTGACACGAGGACAGGCAGCGCCACGCCCTGGAAAACTTGAGAATCTCCAGTCGTTTTGCGCTCTGTCGATGTATCGTCATCGAAATAAGAATAAAAATAGCTTCCCCCCTCCCGCCCTCCTCGTATGATCACTTTTCCGTGATCAATGCCAAATCGAGAGAATCTCGTTGTCCTGCCGAATGACGTGCTCTTTGACGTACATGGATACTTAATTTCTCAGAAATAATGTTATAATTGCTCTAATTGCTTTTACGGGGAGACGCATAGATTCTAGAGGCGAAAAGGGGAAGGGGACGATTTATAGCTGACAAACGACTCGGGGCGCTCTCTAGCGGCGCGATTCTGGACTCCTCAATGTCCCATGGGGAAGAGCACGTTTGCGAGAAAATGTCAATCGCGGAGAAAACCACTCTCCCTCTCGCTCGATCTGGACATTGGGTTTATTCCAGAATTTAGATGGCGTTCGACATTGGGTTTATTCCACAATTCCGATTAAGCGGTCCAGCGAGATTCCCAGTTGCCGTGTCATTTTATTTTATTTTTTTTTAAGACATTTCGAATGTAAATATTCGCTCGATTCTTGATTTTTGTATTTGTTTGGAGGTTAGTTTTTGTCGAGAGTGAAATTGAAACGAAAAAGACGAATTGGTGTGGTTTCCGGTGATACGCCGGTACTCGGATCGGTGACCGCTCGATTCCACTGAAAGCGAAGTGAGTTTGGGTTTGTTTAGGTTTCGGGGTTGTTTGGGTTTGACGAGAAAGATTAAAAATTAGAACGATAAAAAAATAATATTAATAATAACATAACCTATGTTTAAATAAATAAAATATATTATTTATACCGATACCCTTTTACCTTTAAATTCTCGTAGATATGTCGGGGTGCAATTTCATTTAAAAAAAGTATCGAAATTCAATTTATGTACGACTCGTGGATCTCGTCATCTAACCGGAAATACTGGTCGGTGCAGAATCTCCAACGTTTACAGCGTATAATCTTTTATAACCGCTCGTGCCTCGAACGACCGCGAAGGAGCCACTATGGAAGGAGTGGGGGAGAGAGAGAGAGAGAGGGAGCGCGCAGGCGCGGCCACTAGGAAGAACAGAGCGCGAGAAGGGTTTTGCTCGTGCCGCTATTAGCGTCAGGTGTGCTCCCCACAGCCGTTTATACGTGTACACGTGCTATCTGTCAACTTCTCGTCCACGCCTTTACACACTTCATTATCGATCGACATTTTACATCAAAGATGCGATACGTAAACGTGGATAGGATTATTAATAAGTAACGATCGGACAGGTAGATACGGAAACTCTCGAGATCGACGTTGCAGATAAACGCCGCCCCGTGGAAACCACTGTAACACGTGTTTATGCCCTCTTTGTTATCGCCGTGAATAATAACAATAATTGCAAACGCGTTAACGTTTGTTGACGTCGCGTTGAGATGTTTACGGAATTTTCTTTTTTATTTATTTACATGTTTTTTTTTTATGTTTTTTTCCTTCGAAAGTTTACGAACAGCGGTAAAAAAGGAAATGATTATTGAGATGTCGATGCGCGCGCCGCCATCCGCGAACCACAGGAACTATCGACCCGCTGCCATTTTTCTTCCGCTACATCGCTTTTCGCCCTGTCATCCTTTATGATCCGATGCACGGATAAGTTAATTAACTTGATATTTGCAAACGTCACGTTCAATATACACGAGTGTATATTGCAACCGACAATCGAATCGCGTCACAAATATTCTTCGTGAGCATTCTCCAAGACCTCGACACCGGATATCGAAACATCCGTTGAAAAACGGTATTTACGTATGCGTGCATACGTGTGTGTCGTACGCGTTTCGCGGCGTTGAGATCGCGCGAAAGAAAGCGTTGAGATCGCGCTTCGTTAAATCTGCCACGACTCGTTTTTTATCCCGGTCAGAAAAAGAAATGTTGCGCGCACGTGGGCTCTTCGAAGATTTACGGTAGATAGCCACACTCGAGTTACAATACTAACGTAAACGACGAAGTCGCTGAGAGGTCACGGAGTACGTGAAATGCCCGAAAGGACTGAACTTCGAGAAAGAGGTCGAGTCGACCTCTAGCGGAAAAAAGTGGAATTAATCGAATTTACGAATGCGCGAAATTATGGGAAACGGTTAATACGCGTACGATGGTAAGTTAGGTGCAACTCAAGTCGTAAAAAGTAAGCCACCTTTCTACTGTTTTTTATCCGAAAGTTTGATATTTCGGATTAAAGGTTTTAATTGTTTAATCACGTAAAAAGGTCAAAATGTCGAATACAATAAAGTTACTATTATTCCAACAGTACGTTTCTTTTATTTTTCGTTTCAAGTGGCCGAAATCGAAAACATCGATGAATTTCGTTAATCACATAACCTCATTGGAAAAAAATGGAGAGCAGACCTTTAACGACCATTCGTCAACTTTCGAGACGAGTGTGTGAATTGTAGACTTGTTTTTATAGGTTAAGTAAACATATTTCCCGAGTTCGATCCGAGAAGTTTTTCTTCGGTGCTTTTGAGCGTCATTTGAAAACGTTGAACACGTTGACTACGTCACACAGGCGTAGAATTCATAACCGTCCTTGCAATTCGCACGATAAGCTACACGGCGGTTGATTTATGGTAGAAATCATGAGAAAACGTTCCACCGGTGAAATCGACAATGCATCAAGAGCGTGGAATCACGATTACTCGTACAATCAACACATATGTATAAATCTATACATATACAGGGTGACCGAAAATTCGACCTATTCCTTCAAAGGGCTTACAGTAGAGATCATTTGCAACAAAAAATGTCCCATCAACTGGGGGTCAACAATTGGCTTTTTAATTTTCAGATAATGTAAAATTTGGATACAAAATTAATTTTTAAATAATCGCTAACTCTTGGTCTCTCAAAAAAGTGTCAAATCGTTTATAATAGCGTATCTTTTTCATAATTTTTCATTTTAGGCAGAAAGTCAGGAAATTCTTCAGAAAACATAAAAACATCAATATCTCAATAACCATCAATTTTCGAGCCCCAGTTGATAGGACATTTTTTGTTGCAAATGACCTCTACTATAAACCCCTTTGAAATTATAGGTCGACTTTCGGGTCACCCTGTATATATGTATACAGCACACACATACCGTTAATCGATCACGATAGACGTCGCCGCCAATCGCCAATCGATATACCGACAATTAGCGCCCGAGTTGATTATCGAGATAAGGCTCTCTCCGCAGTCCCCCCCCCCCCCTCTTGCCCCGCCCCGCCGATATTGGCCACAATCTCCCCCAGTAACCGCGAGTGAGAGGTGTGCCTATAAACGCTCGCCCAAGCTATAATACACCCGATGTACTCGACTCGAGGATTACGAACGGTAAAAAATGTTGGCCGCAAAGAGACCAGTAAGCGTCAATCATAACGACGCGCGTAACGATACGCGAGACGATGCGGGACTGATTAGGTTAGACCGTAGTTCAAACTCACGACTGTACACAAACCACGATCCGTCGATTAATCGTGCGGTGTTCTTTCCGCAGACAAGAATCTCAAGAAGCCTGTTTACGTGTAGACCCCGATCACACGGATCATGTTTTCTCTAATACAATAACCAGTAGCGTATCTTCGTAATGATCTACGGGGCTAATAGTGATTGTTGCTGTTTTGAAATTGTCTCTTTTTCCGAGCACTCACTTTGTTTAATTGGTACACTGAAATTGGTCGTTGGAAGTGCTCGTGAATTTCGTATTAGAAATTCTGGTATTTCAATCATTCGTATTGGAAAATTATAGTTTTAAGTGATACAAAAAATGGCCGCACACTTTTTGATCTCGAATTATGCTATACTATATAATTTTTCATTAAGTACGTGCTTATATTTGAATTTGAGTTATTAGAATGTTAATAAAAAAATAAGAACTTACTTTCCGTTGATGGTCAACTGAAACACTATTAAATCCATTTATTTAAAAAATCCCGAAAGTTCATACATTTTTCATACCTCGAACGTATAACCTCGCTTTAAAAGCGAGGACGCTCTACGAAAGGAAAAACTAATAAAAGTTAACCTAAGAATTTTACAAGGATAATGATAATTAATATTTCTTCGAATGGTCAGAATCATACAATCGTTTGGTTGCGTGATACATTAAAAAAAAATACGGGTAAGACATCAAGACGATGATCGTGAGATTTCTTCTCGAAGTCCGACGACAGAACGCTCCTTTGTTGTCGACTCCAAGACGCGTCGCCTAGGGCTGTTGGATATTTACCTCCGGTTTTCTCCCTTAGCTCGGGAATGAACGGCCCGGGCTTTTATGACCCTCTCAACAGTCATGTAACCTGATATCCGACAGCACTTGAATAAAACATGAAAAAAATGTCCATTATTCCACGCGAAAAAAAGGCAAGTCCAACAATCTCGAAAAATCCAAGCCGAGCGTGAAACATCGCGGAGTTAACGAGGTTAGAACGACACCGTGAATCAATTTGTTACCACGCGTCGGTAACTCTCAAGAAGCGTCCTTATTGCTCAATCGATAAAACGAATACGAAAGAGGCGCACCTCGCGGCAAAACACAGTACTATTAAACATCGCAACTCCACGACTGTTCTCTCCAAAGTGCCTTGCACAGAAGTTCGCGAAATCTCTTCGAAGTCTCTCGACCGTAAGTTAGCTAGGTTATGGTTTTTCTCGCACGTTTCCACCGTCTCTGATAATCCGAACGCCGCGCGTCCTCTTTTATAATAGGAGGTGGCAACAAATAGTAATTCCACGTACCTGTTCATTTTTTCAAGTGTTTATACCCCGTAATAATCTAAGTGTATAATACCCTCGTATCGTGGGCCGATGTTGCAACGACTTCGACGGCGAAGCCGCGCCGTAACAGCCACGCTTGTAAACTCGAGCGGAGTCTCATCTGTTCACGAAACACATTTCCGTAATTCGATATTGAGCCATGAGAAACGGGCGGACTTGTGCACGCGGGACAAAGAGAGCTTCATACAGAGCAAACTCATACGTTGTGTTTTATAATAACAAGCGCTCGATGCCCTCTGGTGATCTTTCACCAGTACCAATATAATCTGACGTTACGAGAGAGAGCTCGATTATCAAAGATTGTACATCGCGAGATCTGTTCAACGACGTAGCGATAACTGAGCTGCTGCTTGAAAAAGAAATATATATATATATATATATATTCGAAGGATATACATAGTACAGTGAGAGGGAGAGAGAGAGAGAGCAAAACGCGAAAGGAGGCTACGGACTCTACTAGCATTTCTCGTTGCTCCTCTCCTAGAACCCCCAACTATGTATATACGCGTGTATACTCAGAAAAGAATATTTCATGGGAAGAATAGAAGTGCGATATTCTTATTACTCACTGTGCCACACGAACGTTAACCTTTCGATCTCGTCTCTCCCCCTGACACTTATAACTTGCTCGACCATACGTACCGTTGAAAACCACCGGGCCAATTGGAAAGGTTTTTGCAGGATGAAAAGAAAGTACACCGAAATCCTTGGAGACGAAATAGCGGAATATTCGAAATGACACGAGGACGATTATTGTGGATTATAACGATAAATTTTAGATTCTGTGAAAATAAGATTTCAGTATCGTGGCTGCCCAGTTGAGGATCCGGTTGGAAAATGATCCTTCGGTGACGACTCTTAAACGCCTCCAGGATTTTTCTTCGATGGGTTTTTCTTTTACTACTTGATAACGTTTATTGATATGTTTCGATATAGACGATAACCCAGACTTTGCTAGACTAAAAATATTGATTATCTTTTTGGATTCAAGCTTCAATACCCCCGTTAACCTTATTTAGTTTTTCGACTTAAATCCGTATTGGACTTAACCTCAAAATCCGCTACCGACAAAACAATCGAAAAACCCTTCATTTATGTACTTCACGAATACAAGAAAGATGGCGGCCAGAATCAGAGCCATTTCTTCACTGCAAAACAGTCGATGATATCTTTAGAAAACAAACAAGACAAAAGAAAATACGCAAGCTCGTACATTCAAGAATTTTATTAGCTCGTGCGATCCGGTCGATTGTACATGGTTCAAGAGCGGAATATCGAACAAAAGTGTGATTTAGTCGTTTCGCGTTCCTGATCGGATCTCCGATAAAATAACACGAGAGAAAAGTGACGCGGCGAGGAAAACAGGCGAATCTGTCAATGCGTCACGTATCGTGTATTCGAACGGCGTCTGTATCCGAATTTCTCGAGGAGCGCGTCCGCAGCGCCGCAGATTCGAGGCGTTTGGTGGGTGTTTGAAAACTGGACGATTCTTGATCGGAGCTCGGTGGGGTAAGCGCGTTAGTTCGTCCGGCGACCGATGGCGCTTCGTTCCCTCGCGATACTGGGGTAACTTGTCGTTCGTCGCGAGTTAACGGATTTTTATTGGAACGTTGATCGACGATGCCACCGGTGGCGATGGAACAACACTTTTTGTAGTGCGTTCGCATATTGCTACTCTGAGAAAATCTCAGCGAGCAATTTGGACAAGAATAAGGTTTCGTACCGGTGTGATAATTGAGATGGGTTTTGAGATGATGTTTTTTGGTGAATGCTTTCGAGCACAGTGTACACTGGTAAGGTTTGAGACCCGAGTGCAAACGAGTGTGAAGCGTCATGTTCGATCGATCGGCGAAAGCTTTGTGACATATTTGACACTGATAAGGACGCTCACCCGAATGCGTACGTAAATGTTGCTTCAACAACATCTTACGGGAAAACGCCTTGCCGCACTGATCGCACTGATGCGGTTTAACCCCCGTGTGTATTCTCACGTGCATGTTATAAGCGACTCGCTGATTGAAACTCTTGCCGCACTCGGAGCACGCGTACTCCTTGCGATTACGATGAATCTTCATGTGGGAACTCAGATAGCCACGGTCGTTGAAGTACTTTCCGCATTCGGGACATGTCGCCGCAAATTCTCGTGTACCCTCGTGCACGCTCCGGTGATACTTGTAATTCCGTAGCTGAGAAAATTCCTTGCCGCAGTCGTTGCAACGGAACGGCTTCTCACCAGAGTGCGTTCGTACGTGTACCTGAGACATATCGTCCAAACGAATTCTCGTCACATATGACGTCACCCATGACGCAACACGCCGAAACAAACGCCCGAAAAATAATATCTCGGTTTACAGTGATTAGCGTATGATTTAAACGGGAAAAAAAATCGTTTGTGGTTCGAAACAAATCGGTTTGGGTTTGTTTCGTAGAAATTCAACGTAGACCGATAATTGACGGGAATAATTGTTGATCGAAATTCGAACATTTTTTTCTCGTAAATATCGTAATGCAAATGTGTAATAAAATAAGTCAAAACCAACGGTTAAAAAAATTGTTTTTGGAGGTTATGTTTTACGAAACTCTTTTATTCGTGTATTTTTCTTTTTTTTTTTCATCATTTCTGTAATTACGTTAAATTTTTCGTTGCAGCTGGTAAAGTACGAAAAAATATAAATGTTTTAGCACGATTCTTCCTTCCGTTCTCGAAAGTAACGATTTGCCAATAATCGTGGGATTGGGATATTTTTTTTCTCGCGATCCGAGGGAACGGCCGTATCCGTGAAACCTCGCGGCGTCGTAAAGCCCCCGAAGCGTTTGAAATTTCGAGGCACGTTTCGCTTCGATCGCGATGTACGACGTGCAACTCCCGAGCGTGTCGTTATGGCCGTCCGTACAGCGTGAAATAGTCTACCGCATATTTTGGCTTTATCTTAAGATTTTAAGCGTGTTCACGCCGTCTACTTATTTGGGACGCATCGTTTTCGTCTCTTTTTCGAAGCTTTGAAACTTTAGACGTTTCGCGATTACAAAACAACAAATTCCGTCGTCAAAAGATTTGACGATCCCGGTTGGGAATACGAATCGGTCAATCTTTTCGTTCACGATTTAGAGAAACGCGTTCTAACGGTAACGTATTTTCAGGCTTTCGTGAATTTCGACTTACGAAAACGACGAAGAAATTAAGGGGTTTGCGTTAGCCTGAAATTTGGAAAAAGCGATTTTTTAAATATAATTTTACATTTATTTATTTATTTATTTATTATTCTAATATTTATACCAAAATAAAATTAAAAAAAAAATATATATCGATCCCGCGAAAAAATCATTTCCGGAAAAATTACCTTGAGGGATGCTCTCGTGACGAAAGTTTTGCCGCACTGGTCGCACTTGTGTTCCTCGGCAACGGCATCTTCACCGTTGACAATCTCAGTGCCGTTTCGAAGCGGGATCGGATCAACGTTTCTGACGTCATTCTCGGTTCCATCCATGGAAGCTTCGTTGTTATTGTCGTCGCTCCGTACAATTCCAGTAGTAACGGAAATAATAGTTTTGTCGTCGTAGCAGCCATTTTCGACGAATTCTTCCGTGATTGACGATGGCAAAGAATTGATAGCGTTTCTTATAATTTCGAGTCCGAAAGATGGCTCCACTCGAGAAACGGACTCGTCGCTGTTGTTACGTACGGAATCGCAGAGTCTACTTATCGGATGAGAAAGTTCGATTCTCGTTGATGTCGGCGGTGGAGGATTGCGTGTCGATGGATCGTTGATTATTTGCTTGTTCGTGGCCTCGGATGAGATCGCGTGTTGAGAAATCCTGACGCGTGATTCTTCGTTATTCACGATAATATTTGAGGGATCCTCGCTTTTAAGATCGTGCCGTGTTTCCTTCCGAAGTATATCGGTTATAGAAACTGACTGGTCGCTCCCTCGGACGACTTCCCTCGGTACTATTACCGACGGTAATTGCTCAATCGAGCCGCTCCCGAACCGACTAATATTTTCGTACGATTTTATCTCTTCGTAATAATTTATCGAATTTGGAACTCGTATAGCGTTAGTTGATTCTATTTCCAATCGGCTAATCGGATTCACCGTCGTTTTAGGAACTTGAAAACCGTGTGTCGATCCCGAACTATCGATGTGACCGTTAACATCCGAATGCGACGAAGATACATTCGCTACCTGTTTATCGACATATATCATCGTTCTCGTCGCTGGTGAAAACGTACTCGCGCCCCCTACATCACTCGAAACTGACAAAGCGTGCCAGTCGACGCGAGATGGCGCCTTAACGAGTTCCTCCTGGAAACAAAATTTACATATTTTTATCCTTTCTCACACATTTTCGTATCATTGGGTGAATTTGACATTTGCTGGAGAATTTTCAGACCACACGATTCTGTATTTACTAAGTAATTCAAATGAAATAAACTTTAACCTCGATCAAAGCCGTTTCATTGACTAGTTAATCACAATAGTTTTTTTAACAACATAACCTCTGCGCGTAAAGATCGAACACGATCTTTTATAAGAATCTTTTCGAAGAATCGAATACATTACATTTAGAAGAAATACTAATGATCGAAAGAACATTTCGAAATTTAATTGCACCTAGATTCGTTGATTTTTCCCGGAAACCAAGAATCTTCGTATTTGCTGATGATTTTAAGTTTGCAATTGGATATTCCGTCCTCACTGAAACTATCTATTACAAGTAACGGTAGCAGTTCTACAACCACGATGCGGTTCCTCTCTTGTATCTATCGGAACATAAAATTATCCATCCAACTTCCTATCTGACTCTGCGCGAGGACTCGGCGAGAATTTCAAAATTCCTCGTAGATCGATCGTTATCTTTTTGTATATTTTTTCTCGGCATAGAGAAAGAGAGAGAGAGAGAGAGAGAGTAAGGCGTTCCTAGCAGAGAATTACTCACGGCCTCCTGCGGTCGAAATTCTGTACTGTATCATTGACATCGGGTGGTAGTTTATTAGACACTCCCGTCAGAGGGCGCTCGATGGCGTGACGAGAAACGTTCGAGCGAAATGTCAAGGTATTATTACTACAGACGGCTGTGCGAACTTAGGCCGGCTGGTAAATTGTTGCCACTTGCTGTTTAAAACGAACTTCGTGTTCACGAGTGTACGCCATCCAGTATTTCCGATTTTTTTTTTAGCCGAGAACCAAAATTACGATTCCAGGGACAAAGTACAATTAGCAATAGAATTGATTGGGAAAAGAAATTCGATCGATTGAAATTTCGGACAAAATCTCGTCGGGTATAACCTAAAAAGTAAACGCTTTGTAATTGAAAAATTTATTGTTAGTCTGGCGTGGAAATAAAGAACACTTGGAGCAAAACGGTGATCGAATTCAGGCCTACTTTGCATACAGAGAATAATGCTGGCGAGATGACGAATGAAGAGAATTTTGCATCCGCGGTAAAACGTTCCGGTCACGGTGTGCATCTGAGCCCGAGTTAAGGATCGGTAAAGGGGGAAAGGATCGGTAAAACAAATGAAAAAAAAAAAACAAAAAAAAAAGAAAAAAAAAGAACACAAACCGTGGTACCTTTCTCCGCGCTTTGCAGAAGTGGCTGTTGCAGTAGCGCCCATGCTACGATTCTTCGGGAACACGATCGTTCGGGGAAATTCTTTCGTTATTTTGTATCGTCGTTTTACTCGTTCGGGCCATGATGCACAATGGAGCAAAGCGAGATAACGGTTCCACCCATCATAGTTTCGTTCGTGGCATAATCGCGTTTGTTTTTGCGTGTAAAAAACGAAGCTCAAGAAAAAGAGGGAGAGAGGGAGAGGAATAGTGGAAACACGATAAAACCGAAGGAAAAAGAAAAAGCAAATCCTGAGTTTGAGGTTAGAGCCTGTAGCGGACATTGCGGTGAAATACCGACAGATGGCGCTAGTGTGAAATTCCAAAGTCAATTCGCCTTTAATATTACGTAGCAAGACTGGGAATAGATTTACGTTGTTTTTGTTACGTGTGTCTGTTATTAATAGGATTAGTAAATTTATGAAAAATGATGACAATTAAAAAATCAAAAATTTCTCCTCACAGGATTTTTTTAATAATCGTAAAATGTTAAAGAATTTTTCAAATTTTACGTTTTTGTGAACCCCAGTTCTCAAATATTCCAATTCCGTGATTCTCGTGTTCTTTAAGGATTCTTGTCGTAAGGAGATCAATGTACGTATAACGACACGGAAGATGAGTTTTACGAGTGCAGAAGACATCGAAAGAGGCGATCCCGATACTCCGGTCGTAATACATATTTGTTATTCTGTATAAAAATCGTTCTTCACCGGTCAATAAATCTCTGAAATTCGACACTCGTTTTCTTTCATTTCTTAACGCTTAGTAACGTTATTCTCGGATGAGCACAAGAAAACCGCAATATTCCCCTTCACATTTTTCGCCGTAGTCCTTCCGGTCTCATTTTTTCAGGCCCTCCGTTATTCCTTCGACCTCCTTCCGCTTTTGCGTCGATATAACCTCTATGACCTCTAAATGCAACAAATACAATATTTTCGAAAAAAAAAAATAATTTATTCAACAATCCAGCAGTCTGGATGAGTTTCGAATTTCGAAAAAAAAAAACGATTTTTAAATGACTGGAGTCGAGGATTAAAAATATGTTTTTGCCGTAAAAAATTGGTAAAAAATCGTGAAATTCATGCAATCGCGCGTCACCGTCAAAAAATCGTTAATTTAAACCGGCAAGCTTTAAAATCGGATTAATATTCCGCCTCCGATCCGGAATCTTGGTAGAGTCGGAATCACGAACATGTGTGCTTGGAAACGAAGAGGAGCAAGTTGAGATTAGATAAGATCCGGAATGATGATGATTCTCCCCGGTGCCCTCCCGCGCGTGCGCGGCCATCGACGGTGGCGACTCGTCGAGACGTACACACACACGCCACGCGGAGTATCGTTGCACTATGTCGGGATGTCTGCTGAAGCTGGAAGCTCACCGGGGCAGGTGAAACGTCTTGGGCTATCTCTTGTTTCAACGGTTCGCGTCTTCCACGAAATGGAATGCCGCTCGTCCCGCGTGAGTACGCGCTACCATAAATTCTCGTAACAACGGTTATGTCGTTTTATGGATTTCAAATGTACTCTTCGCGTCCGCTGTGCGGTTCAGCGGTTAGCAAATCTCAAAGTTCTTTTCTCTTTACAAATAAATAATTTGTAATCCGATCTTCATCTCTTCATTTGTGTATCTAAATGGATAATTGCGTTGATTTCTTATGGGCATTCTTGAACACTACTTATGTATTACGTTGCTCGATTGAATCGTTTCCTGTCACTTCCTAACCTCAATTCCCTAGTTCGAGTAACTTTCCGGCTCGTCCACAGAGGGAATGAATCTACGAACTACCGCTCCAAGTATCAGCTATGCGCTGCATAAAAACGCGTAAAAGATCGACATAACCTCACTAATTTACGAAATCCCTTTCCTCATCGGTAATTAAGATTTCAATGAAAATTGTAATATCAGTGTCTGTAGAATTTATAGATTTTCATTTTTCGATAAAAATATTTCATCCTTGAAAAAACGCGTTTTCAAAATGTGCCACGATCTATTTCCTGTCACCGGTTAATGTGCAGAATCGCAACGAGCTATTTTTCCAGCGTGTCCTTCCCTGTAACTCCTAACCTTCTTTGGTGGTAGTTTGCTCCTCGCCATTTTTAGTGGCAGTTCCTAGCTGTAACCTCACTGATCCTAACGTTTTCTTGTAAACGTGTACTTTCTAAAACTCTAAATTACTCGTAGCTCTAACCTCACTTATCGTAATTTTTTCTTCGTGCTAGTCTACTACAGCTCGTATCTGTAGCCTGGCTTATCATAACCTCTTCTCGTGGTAGAAGAATTTCTTTAATTTTCTTATGCATCTTTTTCTCCGATTTTGGACTTACGTCCTTTTTTATTTTCGATCTTTTCTTCCTTAACCTTTCTTATCATCATCGTCTCTTTCTTTTCATCCAGATTTCTTCCCACGACCGTCCCCCACCCCAGCTACTTCTCTCGTGAATCAAATACACATTTTATACGTTCTCTCAGGTTCGAGAGTGCGAACATTGTAAAACAGAACCTATACACATATTTCCAGCCTTCTTAATGAAAGCAACCATTCCGACTCATTTATTTTTCACTGCAAACGTTAGATCGAGCGCGTAAAGTCTATCATTATACTAATACGTCTCCGCTGTGGTATTGCATCGTTCTTGTCTTCTCGATAGATAATTAATTTCCAGGATTTGCCCGCTTTAAGAAATATCGTTTTTTTTTTCTTTTTCTTTTCCACCTTTAATTCGTTTGCACCTCGAACACTAATATTTTCATTAGTACTATACTCTTATCAAAATTGCGTTTTTTTTTCTTCAAATTAACGATCACTTTTGCGTAATCTGAAAAAATGCAGGCGGTAAAAACGATCCATTCCACGTCCACGACTGATCTTGAAATTAGGCTGATACGTGAAATATATTCTAATCGGGATCAATCATTTTTTTTCCATTTTTGAATCACGATTACATTAATTTACAATTAGTATGAAATTAAACAAAGAATAAATGACACGTAAAAATTTGAAGTTTTGGAAGCAGTGTTTACGCATGTGCGAGCATGGGTGTACATATATGTATATTATACATGTACATATATATGTACATAAATCATAAGAGCTTTGTTCAACAGTCACATGATTCGAGTATCACTTTAGCTAATTGTCTTGGGTGTTGTGCGCCAACGCTATGGATAATCACTCGACGTTCGACACAAGTATTAGAAATACTCAAACCCACACGTATTTAGTAACGCAACCGTTCTCAAGTACAAGAGAATCTCAAGAGGATAATTCCTGAAAGCTGAGTCGAGGAGAGTCGACACGCTCTTACCGGAGAAGACAGACTGAACCGGGAATGGATCTTTAGTTTGATGCAATTTTACGAGTTCTCAAGTACGCGCTTGAATTTTAGCTATCGTCCTGATTTTTCCAAGTGCGTGTACTATCGTACCTCCGTTATCATGCAAATACAAAACAAACGTCTGGAAGATACCGTTCGAGGAATCATTTTTCACGATTGGTGAAAAGAACACTTTGAATTCCGTGGGAACATGTTCGCAAGCGAACGGAAATTAGTAGTAGAAATGAAGCTTTAATGTCCTTCACCGAATCGTCTGGTTTTGTCCCTTGAAACAGTTTTTTCACCGGTGATCAAAAATACGATATTGCAAAGTTTTCACTGCTCTATCAAATGAATGAGTTTTAAAAATCGTAGGTTGATAACGAGCCGCTGTTTTTTTGGAAGATTTTTCTAAAAAAGAATTCTCCTTCCGTAATCAATCATCTTTTTATAAGCGTGTTTACCGGAAGTGTATTCTAGCCAAAGTTTCACCTAAAAAGGTAATTCAAGTCGTTCGTAATCCTCATAAGTGTTGAGCGTCAAGAATATACAGAGATTTACTGGAGGTCTCATATCTAAAGACCTGCACAAGCGGCAGTTTAAAAAAAGAAATTTTTATTGGACTTTATTTATAACCTAGTAAACTATCTTTAATATTTAACCTGTAAGAATGTTTTTTTTTTATAATTCCAAAAATGGAGTCATGGTTTTTTTTGTGAGCGGTGAGATCGACAACTGCGCAAATGCAAATCACTTTACTGCAATTTAGACTCTTCCTCAATCATAGTTTCTAGTATTTTCTAACGGAACTAAATAATTACTAAAATAACTAAAATAATAAAAACCGTAATGCGTTTTAGTTTTTTTCATTGTCGTACCAGCTGCGAAACTTACTTTTCAGTGAACGAAAAATTGAAAAATGAAAAAGCTATGGATTAACAATGCGCAAATGATCAATCGTGTCCAAATATTCTCGGAGAAAAAATCATCAAAGATCGACCAGTTTTTTGGGTCTCCAAGCTCATGCAAATCCCTGAAGACGATTTCCTACAGTTTTTGAGGTTAAGTTCCCAGCGAGCGTAATTTTCACGGCCAAAAAACGATCGGCGTTCACCAAAAGTGAGCGGCGTTTTTCATTCTTCCCATCGTCTGTACGAGCAGACGAAAAAATATAATGATCGACTGAAAGATTCACCGAATTGCGTGGGAGGTGAGGTCGAGTTTTCGGTGAATGGTGAGCCGGTCTCGCGAGTTGGCACCAAGGTGAAGCGGGTACGCGATTCGCCACGTGTCTCTTCGTCGGTCTCCAAGCGCAGCAACTCTCAGCGCAAGAATCGCTCGTGCCGTTAATCGCCGAACGAGTGACAAACCCCGTCAAGTTATTAGGGAAGTTTGCAACGACGTCAGTGGCGACACTCGAAGAAACGGCCGTTTCCGATTTCGGTGCGAAGATAAGGGTGGGTGCGCCACCTGTAGGGCTCGTTGGTACTACCGTGGAATCGTGACGTTGTTTCTCGTAAGTGCCGCTAGATCGAGCTACTGTCGTATTTTGCGACATCGAAGCGGCTGTTCTCACGCTTTCCGTACTACCTTCGAAGTCCGTTAGTTCTTTCTGTTCCGTTGTCACCTCGTAAACGCGAGGAGACTCGACGATCATCCTTGACACGAAATTGTCCGTCGCGATAGGTGCGGGAAGTGAATTCAACGATTCAACATCGAAACGAACGAAATTACGCACTTCGTCGTGAACGCGAGGATCATCGTAACGATCGTGATCCGGGAGAATAGTCGAGACATCGATGACGGAATCGAACGCGTCAGCGGCCATTTTGCGTTTCTCGGTGACGAAGTTTTTATCGTGAAAATCATCATTCCTGATCGTAGCGTTACGATCGCGCCGGGTCCTCTCGATTTTCGTATCGTCGCAACAAAAATTCGATATTTTTTCACGCCGGAAATGAACGAGTCTCGGTTCACTCCCTACGAATAATTCGTCGCTACGCTCGCCATCTTTTTTCGTCTCGACGACACAAGTTTCCGTTGTACCGTGTACGTAATCGCGTCTTGAACAGTCACCGCGAAAATTCCAACTCGATGATGAATTCGAACAATCGTCGAAACAAGGATATCGCTCGCAGCGAATATACCTCGCATCCGTTCTCATCGTTGTAACCTCTGTTTTCACGTTTCCGTTGAACTCGCAATCTTCCCGGCGAGCGAGGAAGCGCGATGGTGTCACGTGACTCGCCTGATCGACCACGGGCGAAGATGGCGCCGCGAACTTTGGTATCGTCAGGTGCAACGTTTCGGCCGCTCGTGTAAACGCCTCTAATCGGGATTTCGGTATCGTCGCACTTCCGGTATACACGAAACCCAAAATCGCCGACAATTCGGGACCTTCCACGTCGGCTAATATCATCGTTATGGGCTCTCCGTATCCCGCAGCTTTCCCATGAGCCAAAAGGACTTCCTGCAACAGATCGTTGACGAAATTCAATTTTTTTTTGCGAAAGTCTAATAAATTTTTGTACTTTTCAAAATTTTCGAAATTCTCGAAAAGTACATCCTCGTAAAAAAGTATATTATTCCAAAAGCAGATTTTACTGTTTAAGAGCTAATTCATCGGACTGTTTAGCTAATTAAGAAATGACCTCGTGACATTGCTTCAATCTACGACTAATGAAGAGTTCTATTTCCATACGAAATATCGCGATAAACTATTTACCCCGTATCGATAAATACACGCGTTTATCTCGTTTCATTTATCTCGTCGATGGTCGGCTGTCGGAGTGAGGCAAGCGGAGGAAGGAAAGTGTGATTTAAACACTCGAACTCGCGCTTAAAATAGTATCTTTCCTACTCAAACCACAATTCCTTTTATGCCCACGTAATTTATACACGCTCTCGAAACAATGTATATCCCGACCGAATAAACAATTTATACACATTCAATTTCGTTCAAAATGATTTAATAACACGATTTTTGTGCAATTTATCTAAATTGTTAGTTACAATTCCAAATTACAATTTAACGCAAAGTAATCATTGTCATTATTTTTATCTTTTTTATTTATTATTATAATTGTTTATGTTAGTATTTTTATCATAAAATAAATAATATTGTTTCTAAAATAACAATAATACAAAAATAATTTTTTTACGAAGATTCAATAATAAATATATAATAATAAATAAATAATAATAAATATAATAAGTATACCAATTCTCATTATTTTCACGATAATATCGTAATTAAAACAAAAATGAATATTATCAAACCATTATTGTTATCACGAGAATTACATTAATATTACTCTTAAAATTGTTATAATTATTGCTAATAACTGATCGAATAAAAATATCGCACGTTCGCAGCTGATTCAATGAAAATATTCAACAGCAACCACGTGTGTGGCATAATCGTGTGCTTTGAAATTGCACGAGTCATCAATCTCGAAGATTGAGTGAAAAGTAAAAGAAATATATTATAAAACAAAACATCGACCCGGTGAGTATACACTCCATAAGATTATTATTGAATCGGCTCGGTAGTGTGCTAATGTCTGATAGAGACAGATATAAGCGAGGGGATAGTATAACCTATAAAACGTCGAGTCTCGTGAAGACTCCCGAGCCGCGTCCAACGCTCGAGACATTCGTCTAATTGGGATTCGTGACCGGACTTCCCCCGTCTCTTTTTATCGTCCGCGGCTTGGATGCGGCACAAAGGTGAATCCGAGAGAAATGAGAAAGAATAACGGCTGGAAGGTTAGATTGGCGAAAGGAGTGGAGGAAGGATTTTTCTGCTTTATTTTTGCTTTATTGCTTTTTCTGTACGCGATATCTCTCGCTGTACACTTGAACAGAATATTATAACTTGGATGAAAATGGATATACATAATACGAGAAGACATGGAATTCGATGTTACGAGCGATGTCGACCAAGAGAGATTTATGCGGCACGCAACCCGAACAGATAAGAACGACCGGATCGACCAGAACGTCGACATGGCAACGTGTTTTGTTTCCGTTCTATTCCGCCAAGCATAGCGCTAGTGTCGAACTTGACCTTCAATCGTCCTGCGCATGCGCGAAGGGAGTTCGAGAAAATGCTTAACGATGGCGCACCGATCGAGAGGGAGAGTTCGTTAATTCTGGGTTTAGGTTATGTTTGATGACTCGGGATATCGATAAAAAAAGTAGCAAACTTCGGAACTTAAGGAAAAATGGTAATTTTTATTTCAACGATGATGATCACTGCGAAAACACGCGGAAATTTTGTTTTTACATTGAAAGCGTCGTCGGAAATTAATGAGCCGCGTTCGAACGTCCATCACGAAAATTGAAAAAAAAAGCAAAAAAAAAAAAAAGGTTTTTCGTCGCGAGATCGTAAAATAACGAGAATGACGCTCGTGGCTGCTTAATCATTTGGTAAACAATTTCCGCGTTGAAACGACTGCTATTACGCACTGCGTAGATTTTCACGTTAGTCCTAGTGGCGGTTATCGATGTTTTTTAAGCTTGCTTTTATGAATTATCCGAATGAACGGTACGAATTCTTTTTAATTTTTTTTTTGTCACGTTTTGTCTCGATGTCAACTGCGAAGTTGCGCGTGGAATAATATCGTTCCGGAAAGCACGAGATTCCGCATGTATCACTTCGTCCACACGACGTACACACGTACGGGAGCCATAACACGGGCGCCTACTCGGACAGCTCGTGGCCAAGCTATTATCGCGTCTTACGCGCGAACAATGAAAATGACGAGGTGCAAAATGAAGTGAGCCGATCGTAAAAGTCAACGAGCTTCGTTTATATCGTTCTCGTCCGACTTACCGTACACACGTTTTTCGCTAGTATGACTTTCCGATTGCAAAAAAAAACGCGTCGTCTGACTAACGTAGTCGCTGATCTTCTAATGTCTTAACAGCGGCCATTTTGATTTTATTGAGTCGAAATAAGATTAGTGGCTGAAAAACGTCCAAATAACATTTTCCCTATATCGATATCGACCAAATCGATATCGATATATCGATATCGATATCGATATTTACAAAAATATCGATTTTTGTAAAACTACGAAGACAAATCATTAAAAATCCATCAATGTTACGTGTACAAAGCGTCCAGGAATTCGCGTGCACGTGAAAAAAGGTTTGGAAAGAGGTTAATAGCTGCGATATAAAAATCGAAAATGAACAGTGCGGATGCTCCGGTCAACTCGCGTTTGAAGGTCGTTTCCTCTCAGCTATGATAATACGAATAATAAATCGCGTGCGGGAGTCGGGGAATTCACTACCGTAAATTTAACGAGAGCAAAACCTCGTAGTAACGACGAAGGATTCCGAGATACGAGACCTCTGTCTATGTGTATCGGAATAAGTGTGACATACAGTCCGGCAATCGAGAGGTTTTGTTTCGCAACGTCGACCCCAGCGCCGCTCCGCGGCTTTTAACGAAATCGCTTCTTACACCTCGTTATCGAGGAACGGTATACAAAAGTTGATTTTTCCATGCCGTTAGAGGCGATCTTAACGATGTCTCACGGTCAGACATTTTTTTTTTATAGTAAAAAATAAATAAAAATAACAATGTCGGATGTTTCTTTTATCGTTCGCGTTCAACGATTAATTTTTTGTAACTCGTATTAAATCGCACATGCCACGCAACAATGACGCCATTTTGTTCAAATATTAATAATTTCGTTATTTCTAATAGAATATTTATCTATTTTAAAAAAATCTCGAACTTGAAAAAACCGAAGATTAATTGCGTGGAAAATTCCAATCTCGTCATCCCAACCCTCTCATCAGTACATATTGAAAGTCAACCGGTTTTTTTGTCCCCGTGCTTATGCAGAGACATTAATGAGAAAAATCGGGCACATGCCTAACGCAGAGTGCAATTGCAGGTTATGTAACGCCTCGGATCCAAAGTTGTCCATTGCAGCGCCACCAAAATCCAGTTGATTATATGTGACACTTTCTACCATTAATATTCCGTCCAGCAACCAGACCCATATACAAAACCCCGCACGGAACTCAATATTCTCAACCGCTTTTATTCTAATCCCGTAAATACACTATTCGTAAACTATGCACCATATTTGCTAAGTTCGCTTCATCGAAACTTTCGACAAGAAAAAAAACGACATCGAAACATTTCATAAAATACGGTACAGTGGAAACCACGCGAAAGTTTCCAAAAATAACGGTATCGTGTCACCGAAATGACAAAATCACTATATCCTAGTTACAAAATTGATCGTTAGGTGTCAGGTCGATCTGATACGACAGCAGCGCCGTCTGGATGGAACTAATGGTCACTTTTCAGGAGATCGATAAAAACACTGAGCTCGAGCGCCATCTACAACATTCCTAATCTCTATAACCTGTATCTTTGTTTTTCCGCAGAATTATCCCGAGAAAAACGGTAGGAATAAAGCTGGAAAGCGTTTTTTCATTGCACGTTTGCGCCCTCGGTTCGCTACGAAGATACGGGGAGGCGCTTCTCGTCCGAACTATAACGGTGCGCGGCGATTCAAACGCCCGCACGAGCGATGTCACGGACGGTTTCACTTCGAACTAACGCGTTTTTTCGTCGCAACTTTTGCTCTTTCCAATTTCCAAAAATTTTTCTATCGGAAATCTCACATTTTATCTCGAATTTTTGGAACCTCGAAAATCACTAGATTTTAAGATAAAAATGTTTACCTGAAGATAAGGACTTGCAGCAGAGAGGACGAGGCGATGAGCCAGAAACCTCTGTCCACCTGAGCAGCACAAAGCTACATCAGCGAATCTTTGCGATACCATGGCTTCTCTCAGCAGGTCACGCACTTCCGGTATACGTCCCGATACTCTAATCACTTCACCCATCATGCTAACTGCGCGATCATCGATTAATGATGATATATCTACACGTTACGAAGGACCATCACCGCACTAAACCTAAATCACTTATTCACGATCTTTTGACGTCACGATACGCGTGTACACGTATTTCCATTTCCGAACGCGGTCAACATAAGCCGACAAGCAACAATCCTCGTGATTCCGGACACTTGATACACGTGGTTTAACCCTATCAATCGTTACTCGCTCCACCATCTTTTTTCAAAATCACTATTGCATAATATATATCACTATTTACCGATTAATTTCACGAAAGAAAATATTTACTTCCCCAATAAGTGTTGGCAGCAATTTTCGTCATATCGTCGTGACATAACGGCGTATCTTTTTTTCCAAACATTTTTTTTGTTCTCGTTTCACTCATTTTCCAAGCCACAGTAGAATTTCGAAAATTATTTTGGGTTTTACGATTTTTTTTGTTTCAAGTCACCGTCACACGATGATTTTGTCTAGAGCTTTATATTTTTCAAAAGTGATACCCACGCAGCAATAATTTTTATTTATTTTTTCATCATGGCGGATGCGATTGGAGCGCCAATAAAAATTTTCGCGCAATTTAATGTCCTATTGTGAATGTAATCCGATAAGATCGGGGTATGTGACTTTTTGCTCGATTCGTTATCGTGTTCGCGTTCGCGTTACGTCTGACCGGTTGCGTCTGTTCGACCGTATACGACTCTCGCAGGTCGACTGCCACCTGAACACCTTCCCTCATCAGAGCAAACCTCTCCGCTGTGTTCCGTAAGGCTGCTGTGCCACCTTGCATAGCTCCTCTCCGTTCGATATCTTTGTCTTTCTCTCTCCCTCTCTCTCTCTCTCTCTCTGTCCTTCTCTCGATCTCTTGCTCCCTTTACCGTCCACGAGAGTTCCCCATCCGATACACATAACCTTCCTTCTTTTTTTCTACCTTCTCGCGTGTCTTTTCGTCATTCCAGAAAAGTTCTCTCCCTCGAGGCCAGCGGACATCGAAGAGTCAACAATCAAACGGGAGTTCTCGAGAACGTTAACTGGTGCTAATCTAATTCGGCGTCTCCGGCGCGATATTTCAAATACACGCTTCACCTTGAATTAATACAGAAAGTAGATTTTTCGAAACGAAACATATACGTTTATTTTCGAGTTTTTACGAAGATCCACTAGGGTGTCTGGTTATTAGCATACCGAAGTGTGCTACAATCGTGAAAGATTCATTAAATCGATATCGAAATCGATAATTATCGATTTTCGCATATCGATACTCGATAATTCGTTTTCGCCTGAAAACGAATTGATCCATGCGACGTCTAGGGTCAAATGTTTGCACTAACGTTACATTGAGACCAGCGCCACCGCACGGGCACCGACCGTACGGCTGATTTTCCGTTCACCCACTAATCGCATTTCTCAGTTGTTCTCATTAGCGTGATGTTAACCGCACTCTTTGTCGAACTATTGCTATTCCTCGCCGCTTTACATCCGGTTTGCCTCTTACGATAATGACGAACAACAGTAGTAATTCACGAGTAGATCGTTTTTATACAGAAACTATTATCGAGAGTATTACGAGGTGATAGAATTGGTTAACGGCACTATAGATGCGCGTTGCTTCAACTTCATGTGAAAAAGCTTATTCCGAACGTTTTACTTTTTTTTGGGCGATAACCTCACACGGAGAGCGTGAACGCATCCGAAACGCGACAAGCGTACGCGATCATTCTCGTTTGGGACTTCTCTTTGTTTCTCTCTTTCTCCTACACTCCTTCCTCTCTTCTCAGAAATAAACTCGTCTCGTTTGGATTATCGTCGCATCGCTATGCTCCCGGATTCCCCAGTAACGTTGAATAAACGAAAACCTTTTTTTTTACCTTCTACCGTCTAGCTTAACCTATACAGTGATTACCATATCCATTATTGGGGATGCCCATTAGCACGTATACCGCGTGGACACGGTAAGCATTGAAAATCTCGCGTTTGTCGTACGAATATATCGGGCGATATTGGTTTCCTGATATCCCGCGTGCAAGTACCGTTTTTTTTTATATCCTAGAGCAACGTGACCTCTATGTGAAAAGAAGCGCATCGTTCAACCACGAAAAAAATCGAGGTTACGAAAAACGCGAAAAATTTTAATGCATTCTTCGTTCGGAAGGGTTTTGAAGCGTTCGAAGCGTTTTCGCGACCCTCCACGAACGGCTTTCTCGCGGTGAAATAAAGTTGCCGAAACGCGAGCCGAGAATGGTGTTATTGGTAGGTGGCGCCTCTGGTGTCAGATCTACAAACCTTACTCCTCACATTCCCATTCCCCCTTTGATTTATTCATTTATTTATATCTCGTTCGACTTTCTGGACTCCGTGACAAAAGCAAAATGCGATTGTACGTCAAGATTACAGGTTTTTCGACTCCGTATCTGGACCGGTACGGATTTTAATACCCGTACGCACGAAAATTGAATATTTATGTGGCAATTTCGATTTCATTATGCTAATGAAGATCATTGTCGCTACGCGAGTTACGTATGTTACTTTGTAGGTATACGATCGTCGTAACGGCTAAAATTGTCTCGTAAGTTTCACGATTCTTTCATTAAGGGGTCTCGCTCGAGGCCCAAAAAAAACCGGTTGCTTGTCGATATATCTTTCCACTCGCAGTAAATTCGGATAACGAGGTCGGGATTTCATACGAAATTGTCGAAGTCGTGCCAAGTTTAAATTCTTTCTTAATTGAGACGTCGTGATTAACAATAACTTTATTAGTATTTAAACAAACAGCCGTCATTACACATGTACAAGTGTATACAAAACGCACGCAAAAATCAGAATTGTACTTTTCATTGTTTTGCTCATTTCCGATATCCGCCATCTTGTCATCAAAGCTCCTTATTTTTGTAAGCATTAGTTAACTTCCATTAGTTAACAATTACAATATTACCAAAAATTAAATTTTGTTTCGGATTTTTGGATTTCTTGTGATTAACAAAAAGATAAAATTACAGCGCTACGATGTTTTTTCAAAATGTTCCTTAGGTTCTTTCGAGTCGTCTTTCTTGGATTTTCCTTTAGCCGATCGATTCTTCGACGATTTTGTCGTATCGACCTGAAACGAAAAAAAACCATGGTGAATACGATTACGGAATTATGTATCGCGATAATCCGCGATTTAATATTCGCAAATTCAAAGGCCTCGTTATTCGTTTCGTTTTGGACAAAAATTTGTTTGGGTTTGTTTCGAGAATATTCGAGTCTAAGAGCGCCTCGACGTTGTACGATGCGAGAACACAGTTTCGAACTTTGCGAGAAGGTCCTCCGTGTTTTTTGTGTTTTTTCATGTCGCTCTTGTCTGAACGGTTCTTGGCCCAAGCGTCTCTCTCTTCCCACCAGATTCGTTGGTACTCATTCGCTATCAGCTGATTCATGCACGGCCTGCACTGTCTTCGCGAAAAAAAAAACGAAAAATAACATAAGAATTTTCGAAATCCTCGAAACTCATTTTATCTCTACTATCAATAGATCTAAATCCGTTTTCGATCAACGATACTTTAACCTCAAAAAAAAGGACACGAATTTCTCGGGTAACGAATATTTTTGAGGTTAGTTTTTGTTCCCTAACCTCAAAAGTAAACGGGCATCGCGTAACGCAAGAAAAACACGGTTGGATTAACCTTTCGTAAGAGGGGGTGAAGACTTTACTCGCACGAGCGTAGTCGGACGATACAATATTGTCCGGACGCTTTGCAGGCACCGCGGGTGTCCAGCCTTTAGTAACGCTGCTTCCCTTTTCACTCGGCATCACCTTACGGCACTCCGCTTCCCTTTCACATGTACACGTATATGCGAATAAAATATGTCTCGAAAATAGATCGATGGATTATTTGTTAGACGAAAAGTATCCTATCGCTTTTGGCGTGTGGAATTATCGATACAAAACGTCAAATTATTACGACGAGATCGAAGCCACACATGCGCGAAAGTTATCGTCGCTCGGATCTCCCGAAATTACCCACGTCACGTCGGATTAATATTAATGGTGTTTTTACAACGAATCCAGCGAATCTCTGTACTCAAGATTTTCTAACTTCCCTGTTCTATGCAAACGAACACGCACACATACATGAAACAAATAATTGTTACGAAGTCGGCCGAAATTAACGTTACGATCGAGATTGTCCAAAGCTGTAGCCGTGCGTGTGCGCATGTGCACGAAAAATGTCCACCTCGGACTACCTCGACCACGTATTCGATTATGATATCGATCTTAAAAGTAATTCTAGTGTAAGCATTTTTTGCTGTAACCCCTCGCGAGAGTACCTTTCTTTCCGGGAACGAGTACGATGCTTCTTTCCGCATTAAATGGTCATATATATATATATATATATATATATAGATATATATAGATATATATATATGCGTGAGTACG
>JAPYZJ010001387.1:0-27970 GCA_030522765.1 Ophioninae sp. B BG-2022a | reverse complement strand
TAAATGAATTGGTTGTTAATCAATCAATTGTGAACAGTAAATATACTGATAGATTAATGATCTTTAATCTATCAGTTTGTTAGTAGATTTCATATACGACAACTATCTGAGCTGCCTCCAAAAATGGTTTTACATTTCATGTCAACAGAAGTATTATCTTCAGTAGCTCACATTGGAAGTCAAAAGTTATTTATTGAGCAATACATACAGTTAACTTCTTCTGGTTAAATAAAACAACAAAAGATTAAAAATTTTTGTTCAATTTAATCAAAATTAAAATTTTTCTGTTTTCAAGAAGGTTTTTAGTGTAATCAAAATCAAATTATAGATTAGCCCTGCAAAACTCTCAAACCTTGCACATTATTTCTTTCTTATCATACTTTCTGTCTGAACAATAGACTTTTCTGTGTGGTTGTTTATTTTTTTAATGTCACTTATGTCTTCATTTTGCTCCTTGACAATTTCTATTTGGGTTCTTGCACCAGCATTCAGCTTTCTGACGGCATTGTAAATATTGTTCAGCTCCAATTCAGTCTTGTTTTCTCCTGGAATGTATTCGTTTTTCGAAGGCTCAAACGCCTGCTCTTCGACATTTTCCGTGTAATCCTTGCATCCTGTCTCTTCTCTGTTTTTAATCTCTTCTATCTCCACTCTAGGTGCCGTGTCGGTGCTCCACCATCTCTTTATTTTTGTGAAGAAGGAAGTGTAGTTTCCAAAAGTAGAACTTTCATCTTCCAGTTTCAAGCCAATTGTGCGTGCAATATCGGCATTAGAATTCAGTTGGAAGGCCGACTGCTTTATCTTCTTCAGCTTCTCACCCTGCTTTTTCAAAACTTCAGTAGTGCTCTCCTGCATGGAGAGGAGGCGCTCTAACTTGAGTCTCGTCTCTTTGGACTTGGTATAGTTCTCATTCTCAATAACTTCTGGGTCTTCTGAGCTCAAGGTGTCGCTTAGCACAGACTTTGGAGAGCTAGCTTGTTCCAGAACATAGATGTCCTTCATTTATAAAGGGGCTAATATTGCAGAATATAATAGGATCACTCTCAAAAGTGGATAGGCCAATTTAGCATTAGAAGACGGGCAAGAGCTTGGTGCTCTTTGCCATAGTCTATTAATTCAACAATATAGTATATTTTTCATTTACTATTTTAACATAAATATTTATTGTAACTAAAATGTTATTCTTTCAATTCTTCTATTGTATCTGAGCTTGAAGACACATTGAATTGGCTTATTTCTGTTGTAAATCTTCTCTCAAAAAAATCTTACTTGTGTTAATTTCAAATCTTTGCTAAAAGCATAAATTTTAATGTCGTCACCAACCAACTTATTCCAAGAAGCTGTCAAGTATCATTTAAGCTTACCTTTGTGTTTTTAAACAAAGTCATTATTCAACTTTTGAAGACTGAGACTGTACTTTTTGTTCTTCTTTTCTCATAAATTTTATCCCCAGTGATGAACGGACAGACTTTTAAGAACAACTTTGGGAGTCCTGCTGCGCTATACGACTATGCGCTGCGTCTCTACAACAATGCAGAAAACAAGGAACTCGAAAAGCTCTTTGCCAGATTCTTGAAGAAGTCGTACGACCTAAAATTCTGGAGCTTGTATATCGAATATGTAAAGAAGATCTCAACAAAGAAGGTGAACCCGGACAAGCTCTACTCTTTCGTTTTGGGGCACTTCGAGCATTCGTACTACACATACGGCTATATAAAAGACTATCTCCAGGAGCTTCTGAATTCTGACGAAGATGGCATAAACACAGACACAATAAGGAAGGTGTATCACAGGTCGTTCCAGTATCCGATGTTTAATCTTGGGGTTCTGTGGAGCGAGTACGAAAAGTGGGAGCAGTCTGTGAACAAGCTGCAAGCCAAGTCTTTTATCGAGAAGATACAGCCGACCTACAACCTGAGCTTCAACACCTACCAGAGGCTTATTCCTTACATTGAAAATAACCAGTATTTCAGAATATTCGACATTGAGCTTGAGAATCCCTTAAAATTAAATAGAAAATCTCTTGACCAGAGGCTTAATTTTTTATTTAACTTTTATATTTCTAAATTCCCCGAGAATGACAGTGTTTTGTTTCTGTACTCTTTTTATTTGAAAGACATGGCTAGGGAGGTGATTGAAGCATATGTCTCCTCTGTTCCCCTTTCGCCCTTTCTGTCGTACTGGCTCTCTTTCCAGTACAGTAAAAACTATTTTAACTTTGGGGACGAGAGCAATATTGATATGACAAATGTAAATTATTTAAATTGGATAGTGAAGAATGAAGGAATAGAAGCTTTGCGCAGCAAGTTTAATGAGATGAAGCATGGATCAGGGCCGCACTGCTACATTTTTGCAGCCGAGGCTGAGTTTTACCAGGGGAACAGCAAGGAGCTAGCCTACCAGGTTTTTATTGAGGGGACAGAAAGATTTCCTCACAGCCCAGTGCTGAGCGAGGAGTTTTTTGACCTGTTTCTCAAAGTGGGAGATGACAACGACATCCGGCTGCTCTTCAAAAAGCTCAGGAAGACAAATAAGATGTGGGACAAGATGATTGAGTATGAGCTGCTGCATGGAGAAATGGAAGACTACAGGAACCTGGTCCAGCAGAGGCAAACGGAGGAGTCGTTGGCGGATCTGCTTCCTGAAAACACGAGGAAGTCCAGGAAAAACAAGGGCGTTGGATGTGAAGGTGTTTACGAGTCAGTTGTTGAGAGTTTCTGCTTTTTGGATCTAAAAATATCCTTCAGCAATTTAATCACAGAGTTTTTAGAGAAGATTCCTGTGCTTCCACCGGCAGAGAACATACTGTCTAATCTTGACAATTACAAAATTGTGGAGATTCTGGCCAGGCTTGGGGTGTTTCAGTAAAGACAATCTTTGATTATTTTCATATTTTGTTATTATTGATTATTTTATTATTTTACTTTTTGATCAATTTCATACTTTATTAGTTTTGATTATTTCATTTTTGATTGTCAAAGGTAAAAATTTGTTTTAATTTTTGCAGTCCAGTTTGTAAATTGTTTAATAATAATCCTGACCTTCTAATACATGAGTTCTAAATGTAATAAGTGAAACGAAGTCATGACTAAGGGATATTATTGAAAGATATTACATTTTACCAACTTACAAAATAAATTGCCTTTTTTACTTTTGCATCCAAAAACCTTATAAAGTATAAATCTTTTAATTATCATCCAAAAGTATTCCTATTAAACAAGTTCAATGTAATGGCTGCAAAGAATGCACAGTAAGACTTTCCAGTTACGACATACGTGTTGAAATATTCACCCCACTCTTCAAGATAGTCCGTATGCTTCAGAATAAGCTTCTTTCCCTGTATTTCTATCTCAAACACATCCTCGTTGCAGAAGGAATAGACAGATCTTAGTATAACCGTATTTCCCTCAAATTTAATGCTGTATCCCAGAATAGTCTTTAAATAGAACAGAAGATGCTCCTTCTCGTCATTTGTTTGGAGAGGTAAAGGAGAGCCCCTACTGGATGCACCACTCTCCCTGTATCCATTCTCTTGGCTTTCAAGATTCTCTTTATTATGCCCATACTCTCCATCTGCGCTTTCATGCTTTTCATCTTTGCAGATCGGAAGTGGGTTCAGTGGACACCTGGCCTTTTCTATAACTTCCAGCTTGGATTTCATTTTTGAATTCTCTTCCTCAAGCTCTTCTATTTTCTTCCACAGCTCTTCCATCTAAAGGGCAAGCAGGATACTGTTAAAAAACTCCCATCTGTTAGAAACGCGACCTGATCTCTTTAATCCTGTATTCTGCCTTATAATCTTGGCTGTATTTTGATTCTGGCTTTATACTTTGATTGTGGACTTTTGTGCATAAAATCATGCTTTTTCATCCTTTCAATGGCTTCTGGAAAATCAAGCCAAAAGAAGAAAAGGACAAATGAAAACTCAGATGGTGTCGAACCAAGAACAGGAATGAGCCTTGATGAAACCAAGCATTTACAGGAGTGTGCAGAGAAGAACAGTGTTCCTCTGACAAAGTCTCTAATAAAAGAGTTTAAATGCTTCTACAATCTGAAATTAGTGCCTCTCAAATACTTAGACGATGGCATGATGAAAATATATTCTTCTGCCTTTTTGTATTCGAGATCTGCAAATGTAAAAAGACAGGCTTTTCACAAAGGAATGAAAAAAGAAATATTTGAAAATGCATTAAAAGAGATTTTAGAATGGGAAGAGATGGCAGCTAAAGAAAACAGAAGCACTGCATGCAACAAAAGTTTAACTTGCAATCTGTATTCTATAATGTTTAATGAGTGAGAAGGCAAAAGCCTACATGCTTGGCTAACTGTAAACCTAAAATAAGTGCTGCCTACTTTGTTATTCTCACCAAACTTCATTCTTCGTAACGCCTCTTATTAATTTATTCTCTTTTATTTTGTAGTAAAATTTTTTCACTAAAATTTTGCCCTACCATGGAGAGCTCTTTACTCAACACAACAGTTCCTGCTATCTTTGTCAGTCATAAGCGTGCGCTTGATGTAATCCACCCAAAGATTGCCTTGTTGAGAATCAACAATGTCAACAGCCGAGAGATTGCCGCAAAGTACACCAACAATGCTGTTCTTTTCACTTACGTAAACAAGCAAGGAGAGACAATTTACAACAGCGGTGTTATTTTGAAGCCACACGGCGGAAAAGGTGTTGTTAGAGCAAAGTTTGAGAGAAATCTTACCCCAAAAGCTATTGGCCAAAATGTTTATGTCAAACTTTACAAGATCGAAAATATTTAAATAAAACTTAACATTCTTTTAGTTGAAAAATGTTTGTTCTGAGTTTTCCTTTTTTTTCAAGCATACGGGAAGTAAATTTAAAGTAACTCATAATTGTAGTTCAAGGGTTATTTATTGAACAATATAAATAGTTTACTTTTAATATTTGTTCTGTGCTTGAATTTCTTTGTTTGGAAAGCAAGCCATTAAAAAAAGCTACTTTCTTCGCGCTTTATTTTTTAGATGTAAAATTAGCGGAAAATTTGTATTTAAAAGCTCAAAAATTTTAGTTACGCTTATTTTTTCTAATCTTAAAAAATTGTTGAATCAGCGATTGTGAAAATTTTATTGTGGCAAAGTTAATAGCTTGTTTACCTGTGTAAAACATTTAAAGATTATCGGTTCTATATTAGAAATAATCGTCATATTTTTATAGTTAGAAACACACTATCTTTTGCAAGTGAAATTTAAACATACTTTTTTTTGCAAGTGAAATCTAAATGTTCATTGTTTTTTTGCAAGTGAAATCTAAATATAGATTATTTTTTTGCTTTAAATAAAAATTTATAATTTAATTTCAATTTGGCCACTTCCTGCATTTCGTGGTCTGTTTCCTAAATACCTGGCTAGAAATTTAAGAATTTTGACTGACACGATTGCCAAATTTATAATGGTCACACCAATAAATATCTTATATAGAACGGGACTGTAATTATCGACAAATACCTTCTCGTCCTGAATTATGTTCTTGGAGATAATCTCATGTATATAATATTTATCATTGATTACAACATAAGAGAGAACAATTACGCATTCATCGTTCAATAACACACTATCTATACTTACAGGATCTTCAGACTTTTCAAATTCATTTTCTTCGCTACTTTCTAACTTCTTAAACAAAAATCTATCAAAATATAGGTGATCAGGACTTTCATTCCGCTCAGCAACGTAAAATTGGTCTGTTTTGAGGCCATAACATGTCTTTAAATTCAAAATTATATCATCATCGTTTTTCATATTCTCTTCTAATGCAAAGATCACATTGATTTTGCTAAAGCAATCAATGCATATCTGCTTGTTTATGGCTTTATCTTCGCTCCCAAATACAAAAATAAGCATGTTTTTGTCGTGAGGGCTGCAACTTTTGATATCTTTTCTCTCATTGCAGATGCAGTCGGCAGAGCACTCATACCAAGCTTCATTCAAAATTACTACGCTATCCCCTAAAGATTCACAATCTATCGCTGTTTTCTGACCTTTGAAAAGCTGTAAAAAGCTTTTGAAGACATTGGACAATATCATTGGGCAGATATTTGAATAAAATTTTACAAAGATTATAAAAATACAGCAAATTGGAATATGTAAAAAATTTGTTTTTTATTGAGTCGAGACAAAAGAATCTAAATTTGGGCAGTAGAAACACTCAGCATATCTCAAGCTATTTTATTTTGACTATCAATGCTTTTTGAGTCAATTAAGGAAAAAGACTCCTGAAATTTTCTTATTTTGCAATCTAGAAAAATTTCAAAAGATTACAAAGAGAAATTCATTTTAGTAGTAAATGGGTTTTTGATAATACTAATATATATTTCTTAGAGTAAATAATTGTATTTTTACAGAAAACAGAATTAGCTTTCAATGATTGCTTGATTAAATTTATGCTCTCAATGTTCTAGGGTAAAAAGGTGATTTCTTCGAATGCCATATTCTATCTAGTTAACTTTGCTCCTAAAGTTGCAATATTCGGAACTAAGACACGTTTTTGACTTTTCTCATCAAATGTAAATTAGAAAATAAATAGTTAGATTTTAAAAGCGGATAAAGTGCCTTGCAATTAATTCTTGACTTATTTACTGTTCAGATTTTATCCTTTTCTACAATGTACAGATCTTGTAGAAAAGACAAATAGGAAATCAACAATGCAATTCTCAGCTTTACACTAAAACCTTGTTCTCAACTCTGTTAAATTGTCCAAATTACCAGAATTACAGCAAAAACAATGAAATCAATGAGATTAGATTTGTATAAAGACTAACACTTTTATTGACAAAAGGACGCAGTCATTAATAAAAAAAACTAAATCTCAAAAAGCATTTATGAATCTGTAAATAACATTAAGATCTTCATATTAAACAAAAACCCTTATGAACAATTTGTATCTTTATTTTTCACAAAAGAAGAACAAAAAGAAGAATGTTTTTTCAACTTCTTTTATAGATAGATCTTGATTTATAGTTTAATTAAAATATTGATGCTAACAAATTATTTCACTTTCAGTATAAAATTAGGGGAAAAATAAATCTTTAAGGGGTGCTCTGAAAAATTTGAGTGGTCAATAAAAAATTAATTAATTTAAAATTCATATAAAAAAAAACAGACAGATCCCCTTAAATGAACAATCCGAACCAGCCGTACTCTTTCGAATACCCGGGCCCAAATGCACCACAAAATCAGATCCCAAATCAACAACCGCCTCAGCAGTACAATGCACCTCCACCTAACGCACCTGTTATTGAAGTCAAAACGGAACAGCCAAGCTTCGATTTCGAAAATGAAAACGTTTTTGATTTTCTATACAAGTTTCCTGGTACATCTCATTGCTTTTCAATTGCCAGGATTTCCAGAAACATTGTTTTTTTGGCCATTTTAGTTGGAATTATAGCGTTAGCTGGGCAGTATGAATTTCTTGAGTTTATCGAGGATTATATTAGCTTTCTCGATGAAGATGCTTGGGAAGGGATACTATTTTTAGATATCATTGTCTTGATTATTTTCGCTATAACATACTTTTTTTTCAGATGGATCGGCAGAATTACAGGAAGAAGGAATTAAATAAATTAATAACTTAGACTAGTGTGTAGTTTTGGCTGATGGCTAATCTTATCCCCCTATTTTTTTCAGTTAAATTAAAAATTTATCCCCTTTCAATTAGTTTAGCCCATAAATGAATAACAGTCAAAATCAGCCTCCACTGTTTGAGGGTCCTAACAAATCACATCTACAAAGTCTATCACAGAATATGCAGCCTCCAAGAAGCAATGCATTCCCGAATCAATATGAGGCAGGGATACAAACGTATCAAACAGTTGAGAATAGAGAAAACGTTTTTGACTTGCTCCATAAATATTATGGCACTGCAACTTGCTTTGTGATCTCCAGCTATTCGAAGAGCTTATTATATTTGTCGGGCATTTTGGGGATTATTTTGATATTTTTTTTCCCCAAAAATTATGTGATAATATCAATTTTAACTTGCTTATCGTGTGTTTTGTTTTATCTCTTGTATAGGGCTTTTCGTAGTTTAGGCAGATCATTGGGAAGAAGGGAGTAAACAAGGATTAGAGTATAAATATTTATACTTTAAAAATTAAACAACATTCATTTGTTACCTAAAAATCAATTTTGTTTTTGATTCTGTTGATGAAAGTGATTAATCTCAGAAATTTCTTGACAAACAGATCAAGCATCCTTAGAACACAAAATTTGTAAAATTTTATTTTAAATAGCTTCAGCAAATCTTTATTTGTTTACAGTACTTTAACAGAGTCTAGACAATTTTTAAGACTTTTTTACTTTTCATTTTTGATTCAGAATATTCTGAAACAATAGTTTATCAAACAAACATTAAAACATGAATTCTATCCCATGGTAGTAGAAAGAAGATCTAGCAATACCTTAGAAATTTTGAAGGCTTCAGACGGCGTATCTGCAAAGTACTTTTACACTGCAGCAACACATTCACTTGCAATATATCCAATGAACTTCAAGGAAAGCCCGACAGGATACACCAGCCCCATCCTTTACATAATTCTTATAGCCTCTATAAACTCCTGTATCTACTCTATTGGACGTTCCCTTGTCAAACCTATTCTAAACCACGATATAGCCCAGTATATGCTTTTGTACCTTATGTGTACCTCAATATGGGCGATTAGCTATATCTTAATGGTTTTGCTGGTCTCATACCTCGATTCTTTAATAATGAAATTTGATCATTCTTCCCAACAATTTGGGATGCTTGCTAGTGCCCTGACGTTGCTTCCGATATTGACGATTATTTTTCAGTTTAAAAATCCAATTGTGCAGAACATTCTTTCACTTGCAGCAATCCTACTCATGAATTATTATATTACTTCGTCTTATTCTGCATCAATAACACATGAAAGCAACAGAACAGCAACCATTGGTTCTATAATCTCGTTTGTATATTGTGCATTCTTCTGCCATCTGAGCTATTTAATTCTGGCTTCCGGGGAAGACATTTACAGGAATCTGTCCAATCCTGCAGCATAAAGTTTAAAAATTTTAATAAATCTAACAAAATTTATTGCTTCAACAATTTTTTTTATGATAGAAAAATATAAATTAGCTGCAATATTTAGTTTAGATTGCATACTTTAATGTGTTGCAGCAGCTTGGTTGACGCATAGTCATTGACTTCTGAATATTTGCTTAGAAAAGAATGAAAAGTGAATTCAAAGTCAAGGCAAAATTAAAAATGAAGATTCAGAGCATGTGAACAGAGCCAATTATATTATTTCGAGCATTCAGTAATTAAAATATGATTTTATAAAGTTAGTAAAATTATGATATGCTGAGGTTAAAAAAATAAAAATTCACATCTAAAAAAAATTGAATTTTGCATCTAAAACATAAAATTTGTATTTAAACAATAGTTTGCTGATCAATTGCATTCAGGGATTAGTGCTAAATAAAAACAGAGATTTTTGAAGTAAGTTAAGCAATCAAAAGTTCTTGACTCATTACTTGTATTTTTATAAGATTCAAATCTATGCTGCTATTATGATTAGCTGCAAACAATGCGAGATTTAGCATTGTATCAGTAAAATGCAAAAAACTCAAAAACAATAATTAAATTTAAAATAAGCAAGCAAAGTTTTTGACAATGACAGTTTTTAATATCAGTTGAATATACGTGTTTTAAATAAATACCGATGTTAACCTCAAACTCTTACTATATCTAAATAAGTTCTAAAATTAAATTTTGTAAATTTTTTGCCCCATGGTAACAGAAAGAAAAGGGGGCTTTATCATTTCTGAAAATAATGTGATAATCTCTGATAAAATATCGTCTAAATATTTCTATAATGCACTGGTATTCCCAATTACTCTGCGTCCAATGAACTACAAAGACAATGTAGTAAGCTATGTCAGTCCAATACTTTACATATTCTTTCTCTCCTTTATAAACTCCAGTATTTATAGTCTTTTTCGTTATATTTACGAAAGAAATCGTAATTACACCAAAGTATTCACGTATCATATTTTTCAAAATTTTCCGGAATGTCGCTACATGCTTCAAAAAAGCAACTACAGAACCCTATTCTTATCATGCTTTCTTTTGTTTTCGTTTACATACGTGCTAACGGCTTTTATAGTCTCAAATCTTGATTCTAAGATAATGAAGTTTAAGTACAGTTCTCAGCAATTTGGGATGATTGTCAGTTCCTTTACATTAAGCATAGGTTTAACAATGTCGAGAATCATCCATGAATATTTCTGGGAAACAGGCACTTCATTGAGATGGATCATATCTATTATTGCAGTTATACTTATGCAAATCTACATCCAGATTTCTTATTCCGAGTCTGTCAAGCATGAGAGCCGAGAAACGGCTTTTTTTGGAACTTTGGCTATAATTGTATACTGCATACTCTTTGAAATTCTTCATTACCATCTTATTGATCTAGCATTAAAGTTTGCCAGGGACGACTCATTTGATTTTGAAGATATTTTTAATAATGGATTCGGATTTGTGCTTAGGAATAGAAACCCTCAATAAACATATTTCTTCATTTGACACATGATTATTTCTGTTGAATCTTCTAAATTAATTTGAATTACAAACAGTCTTGTTTTCATTATTTCTAGGTTTGTAATATGACAATCTTTTATTTATAAAATTGGAATTTATGCATTGCTAAGCTTCAATTGAGAAGTTTATGGAGACTACAGCACAGTTTAATGCATAGAGTAAAGTAGCAAACACAAACTAATGAAACTGCACAAGACAGGTATAAAGAAAGCCTATTTAGTAATATTGTTGTTTTATTATAATTTAATTGGAATAACTTGATCATTTTCACTCCCACCAAATATCTCATTGTAGCTGGAATATGGATTATATCCTAGACAATAGATGGGAGATTCTTGCTCTTTGGTGTCTTTTATGTCAAAATTAGTGTCCCAAAACTTCACTGTCCCATCAAGTGATGACGTGACTATACATTCTTCTAAAATCAATATGTCTACAGCTGCTGCATCATGTATCTTTTTGCTAAATAACTTCTTCTCTAAGTTTCTCATGTCGTAGATGGAGACATATCCTTGGGCATCAGTAGCGTATACTTTGTCTCCCCTGATTTTAAGCTGCTCTATGTCATAGTCCAAGGAGAAGTTCTCGTTATTGATGCATAAATAATTCTTCTGGGCAAATGCTAGGCTTTTGCCTTCAAAATCAAATCTCTCAATGCTAACATCATAAAAATTCTGTGACTTTATGCCAAATGTGTTCAAATCCCATTCAATAATAGACTTATCGTCAGAGCTACTCACAATTTTATTTTCTTTGTTTTTTATGCTGGTGACAAAGCTTTCATGCCCGCAGAGAAGATGCTGGGGAAGAACCGGAAATTTGGTCAAGAAGTCGTACACCAGAACATCAGGTTCAAAGGTAGCAAGAGCAATAAGATTGTTGCCCAGATAAATGCTATCCAAAATTGTGCTGAACACAAAGAAATCGTGGTGAAAAAACATTTCCTCCTCATCATAGCCATAGATAGAGCAATAGCTCATCTCCTCAGTGTTTGGAGTGGAAAATACAATGCTATCTGTCTCTTTTATGTAATTCTTATCTTCTGCATTATTCCCTTCGTCAACTATGTCGGAATCAGCAGGTTCTTCTGGGTTGAGAATGGGAATTTGAAGATAGGACAGTTTCTTCTGTATGGTCTCATCAGGAACAAATGCTTTGAGTTCCTTGATGTCTGAAGTGTTGGGGATAAACCCAATCGAACTTATCATGGGTTTTCAGAAAAAGTAGAAAAAATGTAGAAATACAAAATTCTGAACTTTGTTTAGTGAAAACGAGTAGAAATTGTTTATTTATGCTTAATATTTGGAAAAGGAAACGGACAACTTACTTCTAATTTTATCTATGCCCATTCGAAAGTATTATATTTTTGAGGTATCTGAGGATGAATAATCACTTGCATGGCATTTGGCCTAGTCGTAAAGGCTCTTCTCCAAATCCTTGTTTTTTACAGACTGGTAATGCTCATCCCAAAGCTGCCCCTTGTATTTTACATAATCACACAGATCAAGCTTTCTCCTTGAATTTATCTTTTTCCTGGAAAAATACTCCCTAGCAGAATTCTTCACAAACCCTTTGTATTTTATCTTACCCCAGATCGTATTCATTCCCTCATCACTACAGATCATATTTTCAAGAGACTTGAGACCTGACATTAAGTCTCGAATTCTCCTGTCCAAGGATAGGCCCCATTCAGGACACCTGACTCTGCCAACATTGTAGTCAGCTGCACCTTGGTCATTGAAGCCTTTCTCCAACAGCTCTGACATGCCTTTATGCCCCTCACACAGCAGCGCATTGTTCATCACTGCCTCATTCTTGTCAATATCATCCATCATTTCCTTCGTCCACAAATACCACTGATCTTCATATCGTCTATTCCGTCTGCAGCAATTCTCTAGAATATCTCCGACAAAAAAGTTCTTGGAATCTCTTTTGTAGCTCACGATGGCCTCTTTGATGCTTTTAAAAGGCATTCCTCCTATATTGATGTCTTTGGCTTCTTCCATTTTACAGAAGATCTGATCTTCATTCTTTACATTGTCGTCTTTTGGCGCCTCTTTAGCACTGCTGCTTTTCAATCGATTTTCAGCATTCATATTTTCGTCTTCCTTGGTATTTGAATACTTTATTCCATCCTCTGTATTAAGCACCGTAGAGTCATCTGTATTGCTTTCCAAAGACTCATTTCTCAAAGAGCTACTATTCGAATCCTTCTTATGACTCAGCTCAGGTGAAGAGTCTCGAGACATATTTTGTTTTACATCACTTTCCTGATGCTCTGTCCTAGAACTGCTATTGTCAATGCTCCTTTTCCCTTTCAATGCACGCTTGGGCTTTTCTGCAACAGTTTCCAACTTTTTCGTTGCTTTCTGGGGCTTCTTTTCCTCTTCTTTTAGAGAACCCTTTTTTTTGGCTTCTTTTCTTCTTAAGTCTCGTTTTTCTGCCATGGGCCTTTTGCTGTAATTTATTTTATAGTGCCTATAACAATAATCAATCTGTCTTGTTATTTTAAGGACTTTTAGTTTAAAGCATTGTTTGATGAAACTACAAAATTAACACAGAACTAAACAAAAGGATACTTTATAAGTGTTGATGCTAGGCCAAATCGGTAATATTGTTTGTTCAACCAAGCATCACATTGATCAAATCAATTCTGTATTGACATGCATTTTGGCTATGAAAGACAATGTTAGGAAGAATGATGAAAACCTTGTAATGTAGAACAGTAATTTAAGCTTCCTTTATTTTTTCGTTGCCGAGATTTATGAAATCACAAAACATGACTAACTTAAGTGAGACAGAAAAAAGGGTCATTTCGCTGCTAAAAATATTGTCTAAAACAATGTCAATCCACAAAATAAAATTGCTTGGGAGGAAAAGCATAGAAGTTAAGAGATGCAATAGAACAAACACAAGAATGTAGCTGAACAATTTCTTTACGATCTGATTACAGAACAAAAAGAAGAAGTTTTCTATGAAACAAAGCAATTTTCTGCATAAAAACAGTATTTTCTGGGTAAACGCATCTTCATTGTATATGGTTTTGCTCTTCTGGAATGCTATAACTATTAGAACAACAAGTCCAATAGTTAAATCATCTCTTACAGCAAAGACAACTCTCAAAGAATAGCAGAGAACAAAAGAGAAAATCAAGGCTGATTTTATTGTTCTAAAGATATTGCAGATCCTGTTAGTCAAAATGCCAAGTTTATCAGTTCTTCTTTTGAGTCTAGATATGGCACAAAGACAAAGATAAGAGGCAGGAACAACCATTAAAAAATAAAGCATATCCGTCGATTTTACAAAAGAGGGAAAGAAAGAAGTGCTGTGGAGATGTCGATTGATTAAGGAGAAGAAATAGCTATTCTTAAAGGGAATTATTAGAAACAAGTAGAATGCTAGAATATTGTATATTTCAGGAACAAATTTTTTGTCAAAAAAAGAAATCTTAAATATCTTGTTTAGGAGATATGAGCACAAAACTATGAGATACACGGCAATCATTACAACAACAAAGTTATTTTGGGCCATCGCAGGATACACTTCTTCTCTTAGGCTGTTCCAGTCGAACAGTTTCAAATAGCTAGACCATTCCAGCTCTACCACTTGTGAAACTTCATATAAGGCAGTTCTTATGCATCCTTGGTATAAATGAGTATGCAGCTGTTCAAAGTACCAGAATATAAAATTGTAGTATAAGACTGGACCATTAGTAATAAGATAGTCAATATTGTTCATTAATTTCAAATTGCTTAAAATTTTATGTGGCATTTTCAGGACAAGTAAAAATTTTTAGAATTTCTTCTCAAAATCAGATAAATTCATTTATATTTATAAAATGCTCACTGGAGGAAGAAACAAGAGTTTTAGACTTGCTATTCGTTCAGAATTGTTTACCCACCAATATTTATTCTAGATTACATTTTCCTTTTTCCTAAAGATTGAGCATTGAAAATTTAGTATCACAAGCGTAGAACACATGCTTGAAACTAAGCTCGAAAATTTTATGTTTTAAGCCAATATTTTTTTTATTCTAAAAATTGAAAAATTTTATTTCCCCTAGATGAGATATCTTTTAAGTTTACTCAATTATTTCTTAGAGTGGGTGTCTTCATCCATGAAAAGCATCAACCATTACATGACATCTCACGGAGATTGTTACAATCTGCCCAAAGATAAATACCAATGCTTGGAATTCTATAATACTCATGGAAGAATGGTTGATAGAACAGTCAGAAAAAGTTATTTCTATTTGGATGATGAAAATGGTAATATAAAAGAAAAAAATCATCATGCACTTAGGCTAAGTACTGGTTCTCCCCCTAATGAAAAAAAGAGTGGAATTGACAAGTTTGTTTATTCTAGGGAAAAGAGATCCAACTTGGAAAAAGATGATGAAAAATATGAGAAGTTTGAGATTGAGATACTCAAAAAAGACGAATTTAAAGTTAATAAGTTCTTATCATTTTATGAAAAAAGAAGAGCTCTTGAGGAAAGTCAGGTAGTATATCTGAGTGATCCTATGGATTTACAGATCTTCTCCGACTATTTCAGCTTTTTCAGCAAAAAAGCCAATACAAAATGCTTAGGAAAAGACTATAAAATTGGTAAAATCAGGGATCTTGATGGTAAGGATTGGCCCAAACAAGTGAATGGAGTAGAGATACCGCAGTATTACCAGGATGTTCCAGCAGATGGTGCCTGTGGCTACTACTCGTTGATATGCTCTATTTTTAACTGCAGAGATGCAAAAAAAATTTTATCTGAAAATTTTTTCGATATTTCTGAAATAAAAAAATACTATGGCATCGACGATCCAATATTCGAATACCTAGATTTCTACAGAATCATGGCCTTTATATCCTTGAACAATGTTGATGCATTCGAAGAATTATCATGCTACCAATTGTACGACATAACTTTTTATCTGAAAATTTTGATTTATTTGGAACTAAAGTTGAAAAAGATCCCATCTCTTTTACAGTCTTATAAAGACCATGAAGACCGTGTAAACGAAGAGGTTGCAAACATATTGACAAGCCCCTCTCGTTGGATTCCCATGGAATTTGGATTTCCAATTTTATCCAAGTTGCTGAATATTGAAATTATTGGCCTTAGCTACTGCAAGGGCAGCAATATAAACAAGATCCTAGAAAATGAGACTGCAGACTTACAAGGAAACAAAAGTGTTGTTTTTGTGTGTACCAATAACAGTCATTTCTGTGCCTTGAGATTTCAGGAATAAATTCTAACAATTTATTAAAAATAAGCAGATTGAACTTTTTCATGGCTAAAAAAGTATGTTTTAATGGACATTGTGAGTATGCCAACGTTCTCTAATTTAAGTAATACATTGTAGTACTAATAAATACTTATTAACTACTACAATGTATTACTGTTTATAAAATTTTATATTCTTGTAAATCCCCTTCCTCTTTCATGCAAAATATTTTTCCAACAGCAGAAAAGGCAGCCATTGAGGAAACAATAGGAATAAAAAGGCCAAGTGGCACAGTTCCGGCAGAGCAGGTCACCAAGCTCCCAAACAACATGGCAGGGGCGCCAAAAACAAACATTTTTACGTTTAGGCCCGAATGGTTTGACAAGGAGACTATTTCAGAGTGGGAGAAGAATGTTTTTAAAGACGTAGAGAACTACATGGAGATAAGAAACAATATTATTGCACTATACGAAAATGAATCTGTGGAGCTCTCCTTGAACGTACTAACGAGATTTGACTACAATCTCAATGATTCCATTCGGGTATTTGATTTTCTTGAGGAGCATAAAATAATAAACAACGAGACTGGGCTTTCAGAAGTGCTGTCCAGCCTGGAGTATATGAATGATGAAGAGTTCAATAATGATGTAGATAAAAGCATTAGTGAAAGCAAGGGTGACTTTTTGAATGAGGGCAACAACAAGAAGGTGTCAATAAGGTATTTGAAAAAGGAATGTCTGGAGAATGCAGTGTGCAAGTGTTCCAACAAGGCAGAATACTTTTCATCGGAGCTTTTTTTTATTTGTGGAATTTGCTATGAGCTGAGGGACTTTCCTGAAGGCTACACTCCCAGGAACTTTCACAGGATTACCGACTCACTTCTCCAAAGTATTTGGACCAAGCAAGAAGAATATTTCCTGCTGAAGAATGTAGAAAGCTATGGTGATGACTGGGTAAAGGTGGCCGAAGGACTGAATAAGACACCAAACCAGTGTATATTCCATTTTATTAAGATGTCGATACTTGATGAGATTGACTGTTTCCCTTCCATGCCATTTGTGCAGGTTCCGAATCCAATCAGTACTTTTATAGCATTTGTGTGTTCCATGGTGTATCCGTCAATCTCAACGGAGCTTGCGAAAACAGCGATCAAGCTCCTGAACAGTCCCAACCTCATGGAGATTCTGATAGACGTAGCCAAGGCTAAGGGCAGGGAGGTCTTGGAGATGGAGAGAAGGAAGCTGAAGAAGATCCAAAAGGTGGGACTGGAAGCATTGATGAAAAGGGCTATGCTGAAGATTGATGCGATAAACGAGATGTATGCAGAGGTTTCAGCAGTGAGGACAGAGCTTGAAGATGAAAGAGAAAAGCTGTTGGAAGAATTTGTAAAAAATAGTTAAATGTTGGCAATAATCCTAATTAAATATGCCTTTTTTAGACTTGTCTTCAGCAGAACAATTGTATTTAAATAGAGGATTTAATTTTCACTTTATGTTTAACTTGTTTATTTTTGTAATAAGTTTAGAATAAAATATTCTAATGTCAATGAAACAATTATCTTCTTTTCAAAACTCTTATTATTTATTTATAATATTTAACATGCAATACTTTTAGGTTGCCCACATAAAATGCTTGACAAGTTCAAAAAGCTGCTTCTTCCAAATGCCTTGACCAAATATTACTTCACATTCAAGCCTGTAGGATACAAAGAAAGCATCAAGATTTTGAATACAGACGGAAGCAACAGGTCCATTCTCGAGAATTATAAGAATCTGATGAGGATCAACCATCCTGACTTAGGAGGGAGTCCATACATCTGTGCAAAGATAAACGAAGCAAAGAACTTCTTGATAGAACATAACAAATCACTCTATGAGATAAACTGAATATAAACGTGTGTGTTATGAGAAAAAAGATCAAATACTTTGTCAATCTATAAACTAAAAATTTTTATAACTTTTTTTTTAAAAAATAAGTTTATTTTAAAGAGTGACTATTACAATTATAACACATAACTTATTATGAAAATATCTACATTCGTAATTTTTAGAACTAGCTAACATTAGTACTATTTATAGACACAATGATCATCTTTTTATTGTCTAAAATAAATGCAAGAATTTAGGTTCTGCTTGGATTAGAATTTATTTCCACTCTTCAAAATACCATGTCTTGTTCAGAGGACAGTAATGAGGAATATCTGAAAGCCAAATCAGAAGAGTCTAAAGTCCCAATAGAAGAGCTGGCCTTAGTCCTGAAGGAATGCAGATACGACAAAAAGATATTCGAGAGCAGGATTGCAAACAATAGAAATTGCTCAATGTTAGAAACCATTGAGAATGTAAAAAGGATGAAATTGGGCGATTCAAAGTATGAAGTTAAAAGTCACAAGGATGTACATAAAAACTTCAAATACGTCATTGGAACAGGGATTGTTCCCATGGAGCACACGAACGTTGTCAAAGACGATAATAAAATAGAAGACCTGTGGCTGCCGAGCGAAATATGCCAGGACCCGTTTGGAACAATATGTTTTATTGTTGTGCTCAGAAGGAAGACTATCAAATTCAAGGTTAATGAAGATTTGACAGTGAGAGATATTAAATTAATCCTGAAAGGCTATGCTCAAACAAGCTTCAGGCTGTTGAGAGTGGGTATAGAGCTTCTTGATGAGGAATCAGTAAAAAATCTAAAAAATTTTGTAATTGATGCGATTTAATAAATTGTATTGTTAAAGATAAATTGCATTGTTTAAGATAAATAAAATAAGATTTTAAGACAATCATTGTGTTGGCAAGACGAAGAACATTGTAAAACCGACAATATTGATTATAAATTAATGCTTTCTCGGCATTAAATGTACACTTTCACTCTCAAACATTCAGGAGTCCAAATAATGCTAATTATCCAATATTTATACTCTGTAAAAAACAGAAAAGGTATGATATTTTTATTATAAATTTCAATTTTATTCAATATTAGAATTCAAATCAATCATACTGGTCTTAACCCCATTCAAACCAATTATGTCTAGCTTCCACTTGTCTGTCTCAAGTATTATCTTTTCTTTCAGCACCTTTAAGCATTTCATAATCAAGCCTATTGCTTCGTCCTCTGCCATGTCTTTTCTGTAGGACATGTCATAAACTCCAAACAGAAAATACAGGCCATATCCTGTAACAACAAAATTGTCCTGGTTACAGGCACCATACCTGTCTATGCTGTAGAGCTCAAGTGAATTTGAGTCGTTGAGCCCTCCCACCAGCACTTGGCATTCAAGTGGGTCCTTCCTCAAAGCACTGTAGATCTTGTTAACACAAACCTTTGTGACCAAAGAAGGAGTTACCGGGATCCTGTTTTCATAGCTCAGTAGCTTAGAGCATTCCACCGCGTAGGACTTTAGGCTCAATGTGTCCGCCTGAGAGCCTGTTATATTCAACAGAGTGTTTGAGAGGAGTGTTGTGCTGTCCTCTGTCTCTTTTATCTTCATTATTGAACTGGACAAAGCCATTTCTGAGCAAATAAATACATGTGTGCTTGTTTTGAGTCCAATGGAAACAGCCATGGGGACGAAAATAGATTTTTATTTGTTTCTAAAAGAATTCTCTGATTTGTTCTATGAAAGCAAGCACAAGCTGATGGGAGCTACAAAGCAGTATTACAAGTCTTGATTAAGGGATGTTATACAAATATATTATGTTTTAGTTTTCTTGATTAGTCTCAGGCGAAAAATCTGCTTGAAATGTAAAAATTTTAAAATGTAATTCAGCTTTCATCACTGTTGGTTCTAGAAATTGCAATATTGATCAAGAAAGACTCTTCTAGGATTGCTGAAAGGCTCAATAAGATTGTAGATCAGACGACTCAAAATAAAAGTTTCATTGTGAATTTTCTGCTTCATCAATTGAAATTGAACAGTTCATGCTTAGGCCATTAAAATACTCTTTTATTCTGCTCTTGGCTCCACTGTCTTTCAATACTTCGTATGAGGTAGTCTTAAAATTATACTTTATAAATCCATCTTTTCTAAGCTTTGACATAAGCTTCTTGTAAAAAGAATTGCTAATCTTCAGTCTTGCTGCCAACTTCTCGCATGGTGTGCTTTCATTGTAAATTATCCAGAGAGTTCTTCTGTAAATGCTACAGTTTCTCAGTTCAACTGTCATGGATTCAGAACATTTACAGCACCTGAAGTCCCTAGGAATTCGCTTGTCTTTGCTTGAGAAATATCCAAAGCATATTGCGTGAACCCAAGCCTGGCAAATAGTGCATCTTAGCATATCTTTTTCATTTGTATTGATTGTACAACTACAATCAATAAGGTTCCAGCTATCCTTGACATTCCCTTCTGTATTTTCTTTGGTATTTCCTTCTGTATTCTCTTTGACACTCAGAATGCCGTTCTCTTGGCTGTTCAAGTAGTTCACAACCTTCTTCTTATTCAATCCTTTTCTCTTGTAAGCCACTTTCATCCCAGAAATCTCCATCTTCTCTTCATTTTCAATCATCCATAGCTCATGCTCTCTTTTAAACCCCTTCAGCTCAACTGAGTCGTAGCTAAACACTTTAAGCCTCATGCTAAGATTCCCTTTTAATGCATCCATCTGTTGTATTGTCTTGCAGATGCTTCTAAAATCCAGATCTTCATGCAGGGCAAAAGAATACATTTCAACTAGTTCATTCACTCTAATATCGTTGTCTGCTTTACTGATCTTTTCACAAGGCAAGCAATTAGCATCCTTTTTGGAATCTCCAGGTTTCCTGTATATTGCTATGACTATTTTGTGGATCACATCCTGATGTGCTCTAAGCTCTTCGATCCACTCTACAACCTTTTTTGTATCCTCAGTATTTCTAAGTCTTTTTAACTTTATCTTTTTTATGTTGGCCACTGGCCCATCCTGTTTTTTGCAGTACTCAACAGTCTCATAGGATTCTTCAGAGAAGAAATTCCTCAGGTACGCTATAACTCCAAATGCTATTCCAAGAGTATCTTGTTCCTGCTGCATAAACTCTGCGAATTTTAGGAAAATAAATCAATTAAGCATAAACAGTATTGTGTTTTTCGAAATTGCCAGTCTGTTGAAAATTTTATCGCTTTTCAATCAAAATCAAAAAAATTATCATTTTTATAATCAAAATCAAAAATATAAAGTAAAATTTTGTTATCCAGTAGGATTTATTTAAGATAAATATTTAATAATAAAATACCCTTTAATCCCTAAATAAATAACAAATTTTATTACTTTTAATCAAAATAATATATAAAATAAAAATATTATAAGAATAAAAAATCAAAATTTTTTGCTTTTTTACTTTAAATCATAAATCACATAAATTAATATAAAATGCTTTATTTTAGTGAAGGCTGCCTAACAACCCTATAATAAAGTGCAGTCCCTGTAGTTTGGCTTGGCCTGGTTATTTCCATCACCTGTCCAACTTCTGCCCCGTAAAATCTAGCCACCACGTCTGTTGTTAAAATTGTAGGAAGATTGCTTTTGCTGCACTTTAGTCTGCTAAGAAGCTCGTTCTCATCCTTCTCTGCCATAATTCTATGTTTTGGCACCAGAATATGCTTAGTAACGTTAAACTGCAGTTCTTCAATCATAAAATGCTGGAAATTGAGCTTCACTGTTTTTAAAAGAGCTTTACAGGCTGGATTAAGCTTATTGAAAGTTATCAGAATGACACATGTAGTGTTCTGTGATGAATATTCATTTACAAGAGTTTCCAGTCCTTTCTTAGAGAGCTTGTCTTCTGAGGTAAAATGGACTGCAAGACTTACAGTGCAGTTTCCAGTAGAGTCTAGGGCAAGAGGGCTCTTGGCAGCAGTCTTACTGACTATAAAATTTAAGCAAGATGGATTGGACTGTGCCATTGGGTATTTTGACATAAAATCGTTGTATGTGAGTGTTTTTTGTGTGGAGCTATATCCTCTTTCTTCTACCATTTCAACAGCAGTGTTTCTGGCCAACCACAATTCACGCATAAAGGGATGAAATAAAAATCAAAGCTTCTTCTGAATGAAAAAATAAAATTGGCATTCCTGTTGAAGATAAGCAAAGGCATCCACAACAGACGTTAATAAAGAACTTCAATCAGTTAACAATGATTTGATTGCATACTAATGGGACTTTTGGCTTTAAGTGTTTCTGAGCCCCAAAATGGGAATAAGCTTATCAACTCCAAAAGATATTAATATGAGCTCATACAATTTGCTTGGAACCAATGAATTTACATCGTTGGAAGAGACTAAGAAAGAATACTGCAAATTGTTCCATAAATTTAAATCAGACGAAGATAAAATGGTTTTGATAAACAAAGCCCATGAAGAAGCAAGAAAGTCTTTGAACGTAGACTTATACTTGGAGTTATACTCTAAAGTATACAATGACAATGAGTCTAAAAAAGATACAACTTGCAAATGCAAAAACAAGTGTATCTGTGAGCAATTGGCCAAGCTGAAGCTTAAAACAAACAACAGCAACTCCACACTCAACAGAAAAAGTACAAAAGCACAAATAACGGATGACAATAAATTTAAGTTGAACAATCTTAATATTGTTAGGGATAAAGGCTCTGAAGATATAATCATAAAATACAAACACAACAGCATACTCTTCAGATACAATGTAATGTCCAACGACTTCTTTGAGCGTCTTAGAATTTGCTTTGATATTAAAATTGCACCCAAATTTTTTGATCCAGATTTTGTGAATTTCTATAATTTTTGGAAAAAATTTTCACACGTGGATAAGGAGTTGGAGGCTAAGATTAGGGCAATAATCAAAATTATAGAGAGAAACGATCCTAGAATAAAGATAAATAGTACAAACACAATTAATTTTGAGATAAGCAAGAATGTAATGAAGAAGGAAAAAGTTAGAGAAAAAAATAAAGAAAAAGCTTGTAATTTGAAAGAAAAAAAGTTTTACTGTGACCTGTGCAAAAAAGGGTTCAATAATAGCAATACAGCAAAGGACCATTTGAACAGCAAACAGCATTTTAGTAAAATTGAGAAGTCTGGTGGTGATACACAAATGAAAGATGCATTTCTCGGAAATATCCCAAAAAGCCCTGAAGAAAGTATAAACCGATATCCTGAGATTAGCATTGAAGATGATAAAGAGCAATCTGCTAAAGAACCTCAAGAAAGTGAATCAAGGTTGGATACAATAAAGGATGAGAAAGCCAAAAATGAGCATATTCTTTTAAGGACATGTGGAATATGCAAAATTGTTCTGAAATCAAGGGGTGAGCTGATAATGCATTTGAAATCTTGCCATTCTTGAAAGCGATTTGAACTTTTAATCAATCTACAAAAATTTTAAACCATTCAGAATAAATAGCAAATATATTTTTGTAACACATATTTCTAATTTTACTTAAGTTTATATTTCTAATTTTACTACAGATAGATCATCATATCCTAATTTCACTTATGTTTATACTTCAATTTCACTAAGTGTATCGTATTTCTAATTTCAATAAAGCTTGTTGCAATTATTTTTTGTTAAAAACACAGACATTGCCAGTTCATTACTTTTCTTAATCCTTTCCTTAAGCAACTCTGTAAGTTAAGGGTATTTATTAATACTAATATATTTCTTTCCTTATTATTTTTTCTACTACAACATTAATTGTAACATTCTTTACAACATTTGTCAATACTTTTATTTTATATTTTATTTGAAAAGACCCTTCAACATGACGTCTCTTAAATTGATCCCTCTGCATTTTGCGCTTATGCTGATTTCAAGCCTCTTCATTTGCAAAAAACGCACATTTTTTAGTATTTTTGAAACAATCGTACAAAATAAACTTCTCCATCTTCTTCACACCTCTCTCATTTCAAATTTAATCCTCACTTTCACATCCCTCTTTACAGATTTATTATTGGGCAAGCTCCAGGAATCAGAGACTGCTGCCTACAATGAAAAAGTGTATGAAGTATGCGGGGACTTTTTCATGCTAATCAGCATTTTCTCCAACGAGCTCTCCATTAAAAACATCACAACCCTGGCTTTGCTGTATGCTTTCAAATCTTTTAGCTGGGTATTTGCTATAAAGTCACAAAAGAATGGCAATAAGAAAATGCTGCTGGGCTCGATGGGCGTTACAGCTATTGCTACAGCCATTATCATAAAGTGCTACTACTCTTCTATGTTTCTGTCCATTCTCCTGTGCTTAGAATATTCTCTGATTGTTTTAAGCTTAATTAAGAATCAAATGATCATGTCCATAGACATGTGCGGAATAGAGACAAATAGAACATTGTTGATGTTTTTTATAACAATAACCTATCTGATTCTTAAGAGCTGCACTTTTCTTGCGTTTATTATAAAGTTGTCCAAAATGCACAGGTTTCCGTACAACACCTTACGGGCACTGATTTCCACAGGCTTAAAACTGTATAAAAAGCTTATTTTATTCAAAAAATACCTAAAGTTGTTGAGAGACCTGAATTCAATCAAAGAGTCCCCTGTTGTTGGCAACTGTGCCATATGCACTGACGATATAACCATGGGGAAGAAGCTGAAATGCTCGCATGTCTTTCATTCGCAATGCCTCAATATGTGGTGCGAAAAGGAGGTCTCATGCCCCATCTGCAGGGCAGAACTGGTGTTTGAGAGAGAAGAGCAGATTGAGACCGAGGATGAGATCTTGTTCGGAGTACCTGTTGAATTAGAAGTTAACGAATAAAAATTTTTGTTATGTGGCAAATTTCTGATTTTTTTACATTATAAATTATTATTTTAATTTTCAATATTCAACATAAAAATTTGATTTCAGCTGTTACAGTTTTATCCACCGTCTTTGTAAAATTATCTATTATGAATATTTAGGATGAACCTTTCCAATCAATCTAACTTTTTTCAATCATATAAAATGCGGCAGATTGTAAATTTTGTGCTGCCAAGCATTAGGCCTTACTCTAGAAACATGATATGATGCTTTTTAAGAGAGAAAGAGACTAAGGATTTCTACTAAGAGTGATTATCAAAAACAGGGAAAAATATCAAGTAAATCATTCTTTATAAAAGAAAAAAGTCATTTAAGACAATCTGTGAAATAAATAAGCTACTAAAACTAATTTTATTTAGATTACCTTACCTTTCTTAAGTTTAGACTGATAGAATTCAAGCTCATTTCCTTGCAAAATATACCCATTAGCAACCCCTTCTTGCCCAGGCCTGGACGTGAGAATAGCTAAGAAATATCCCTTCTTGGCCATAGAGTCTAAATTTTTGTCAATCTCAGAAAGATTGCACTTTTCATATTCAGTTGCAAAGGGCTTGGCATCGATCTTCACCACAGAACTCTTGGTCAGGGTATTTGTCCTCATCAGCTCATTGGAGCTTGGGTGGTAGACAACCTGCTCGATTGCTGCATCTGCCTCAAAGTCTCCAGAAACAAACTTGAATTTGCCGTTGTTCAGACGAAGAGCCCTCTTTTTGATATTTCCACCTCTTCCCTTGACCTCGGATATCCTCTCGGCACCAATCTTGGTGTTGGAAGGCTGTCTTCCCATTCTATTCTTTCTCTTCTTGCAGTACTTGCCAAGCTTTGCACCAGACTTTGTGCGCTTCTTGTTTCCACTGTTGTTAATGCCCATTTGAGGGATTGTAAAATTTTTCAAAAAAATTTAAGAAAGCCTGTGTTTTTAAAGACAGAGAATGCTCTTTTGTGGCATACCGCAGATATTTTGTATTCTTGAAAAGGCACTATTTGTTAAAGATACTTTTTAACACTAAATTTAACTTTAACTGCTTATTAACGCTAAATTTAACTTTAACTGCTTATTAACGCTAAATTTAACTTTAACTGTTTTATTAATTTTGACCTTTCTTTCTCAGTCAATCATTGCCTAAATTGTCTTCTCTAACTTCCAAATGTTTATCAATTGCTCCTGTTGCAATAATATTCTCTCCTGAATTATCTGCCTTTGTGTAAAGAAAATAAAATTTTAAACGCCAAATATGAAAAGAATAGCAAGCAACAGCAGATTCATTGCAATTTATTCAAATTCTAAACTTAAACTATTCAACAAAGCAACACTTGCCCTCACAAGAGAAATCGAAGAGCCTGGATGCTACAACTTCAACTTGCACTCTAACTTCATATTTTTGTGCTCTGGACAAAGCTTGTTCTCATATAATTTATCAACCTTTATGAAATCAGAAATTTCAAGCTCAAAAAGCAAGATCACAACACTCTTCTCAGTTGACAATCTTTTACATGTCGGGTTTGAGACAGGACTGATCAATGTATATGTTTTCAATGAGCACGTCTGCAAATTCAGCAGAAGCTTTCAACATTCTGGTCCCATAATGTCTATGGCCAGTGACAGAGTAAACACTTTTGTTTCTGATTACAGAAATAAAGTCACAATGTATCCTGAGGCTAGGAGCTTCGACTTCATTGGCCCAAAATTATACTTTAAAAAGTATATTTTCTGCACAAGTGAGAATTCAGTATACACAAGATCAAATGAAACCTTTGGCCTTCTTTTTAGTGTGAATGAGACGATAGAGGATCTTGTTTTCAGTGAGCAGGGCGGCTTGTTTTTTTTAAAGACAGAGAGAGGCATTGGATGCTATGACATGATCGGCAATGAAAGGGCACACAGCCTCTCTAAGGATTTTACTGTTATAAATAAGAATGGGAAGTGCTTTATTGCCTACGAGAAGAATGGGAAGATCGAGCTGGAGGACACATACATCAATGACAATGCGATGGAAGAAATTGTATTTTCTAAGCTGAATATTGCTGAGATGCCAGTAGAAGGAAAAGAATTTGACGAGAAGCATGCAGGAAAGAGCATCTTTATAGATGACGGGTTTAAACGACAAATCAGAGGCAAAAAATCATCCAGAGGAGTGCGAAAGTCAATCTCAAAGTATTCTGAATCTTCTGAGACAGAATCAGGTGAAGATGAGCTGTTTGACTCAGAAATGGAGAATAATGCTGAAAGCAACAAATGCAATACCGATGAATATTCTATTAAAAACTATCCTGTAAAAAAATATTCGTCTGATTTGCCATCTCTCAACAACAATTATAAGACCAGTCCAAGAGAAGACTCGACCACTCTTCTTTTTTATTCGAGAGAAGGCTACATGATTTCCCTTCAGTCCGACCTTTCTTGCCAGGTCTCGATTCACTACCATGACAGGATGGCCACAACTATCCAGTTTAAAGACAAGGAAAAATCAAGATTGGGCTGTTTTTACAATGACAAGTTTTTGCTAAGTTCTGGAGAGTTGCTGAACTTTAACAACGTCTGGCAGCACAAAATTTTATCAAAATTTATTGGGCTAAACAACAAGCATATTTTTGCGATGGATGAAAGTCTTTTAAGCATTTTCGACTATTCTGGGAAGCTTGTCAAGGAAATACTCGTTTGCTGCCCTTCTTCCTTGTGTGTTTCTGATGAGCAGATTGCAATCTTTTCCGAATCTAACCTTCTTCTGGTCGAAGATCACTTTTTACTCAATGCAACTTACATTCCTATAAAAAATGTAGAATTTTCCTGCTTCGACAATAAAATTTTGTACATTAAAAGCAATGATTCCCTGTTTAGGCTGGAAAATGGGGTGTTTGTCAGGATTCTAAAATTGAAAGAACTGCCGTTGACAATCAATGGTGATGAAATTATTACTCTTGCAGAGCCCACAAAACTTCTGCCTGTTCCTGAAATTAATCATTTTCCATTTGAAAACAAGATGCCTGAAATGGTTGATCTTGGCAATGACTATGAGATAAAGTTCAATCCCTATAAAAATCGCTAAATCCAATATTAAAATTAAATTTTTATTTTGCAACCTAGTTTATTTGTTAAAAAGGAATCAAAGTATTGTTTTAGCTAGATCACCTAACTCATGTGATGTGCAAACGAAGTAGAGTATTATTTAATAAATCATCAAAACATAAGCCTTATGGTCTGAGCCAAAAGTTTAAGACAGCCCTAATTGATATATTTTTGGCTTTTTTAACGTTATTAATCCAGCAAAGTATTTACTTCTGACTTTTGTTGTCTATAACATTTTACAAACTTAAATCTTGGCTTTAAGCTTTTGTTGTTTAAGTCTTTTTCTAATGTTTATAGATCAAGCAATAACACAATTTTATTATCATTTTCTCCTTTTTCCCATTTA